>JAULKL010000002.1:1097592-1113664 GCA_032355745.1 Rubia rechingeri
CAGATTGATTTCGGTCGTGTCGGGTGCGGGTTCGGGTCGATATTTCTCGGGTCAGATTTGGGTTTTGGGTTGAAGTCGGTCGTGTTGGGTGTGGGTTCAGGTCGATATTTCTCGGGTTAGCTTCGGGTTTTGGGTTGAATTCGATCGCGTCGGGTGCGTGTTCGGGTCAATATTTCTAGGGTCAGATTCAGGTTTCAGGTTGAGTTCGGTCGTGTCGGGTCATGTCGGTTCGTGTCAGAGATTGACAGCACTACTTAAATGTATATGATGTTAAACCTAGACAAAGAGAATGAAACCTAAACTATCTTTTCCAAAATCATGATGGAATCCCCCCGACCTCTCACCAACAACAAAAGAAAAACAACAGCTGTTATGTTGTTTTATTTTACTTGACATGGTAGGACTACAAACTATAAGGGTAAGCTTTCCTTTTTAAAGATCTAAATAAATGATACCGAATATAACAGAAGATTTAATGAATATAAGTGTAGCATAATGGAGTGGACACATCAAGTGTCGACAGAAGGTAATAAGATTAAAAAATAGAAGCACAGTTTGCAACTATTTAATTAAGTATACAAAAGAAGAGAACAACTAAGTTTACACTGGCATCAAGCAACCAAAGATGATCAACAAAAATCATTTCCAGCTTCCCCAAAGGGAAATTACGCTGCTCCGCTGGCCATATGTACCGCGTACTCTTAACTTTTCTGACACATTAGTGAACAAGGAAAATCACATGTAATTCTCAGCAATGTCAAGTTATCAGTGAGTTGGACTGACATAGTGCATTTACTAAGACTTTATTAAACTTCATAATCAACCAAGTAACTACAGACTCTATTGGAAAAAGAAACAGTAAGACGTAAGAGTCATAATGAAAAATTGACATAAGCCAAGATCTTCCTACCATACTTATCATCAAACAATGAAACCACTTCATAAGCAAGGAGTTGACCGATGTAGAACCGTTTGTAAGACATTATAAACTAAGCAAAACAGTAGCCGAAGAAGTGGTGCCCTTACATTAAAAACATCTAGGTTATCCTGTTCAGGGGCATCATGGATGTATCTCGAGATACAATGGGAACTATTGTAGTAGTAAGTAACAATCTAAAGTAAAAAAAAAAACATTTTATGTAAACCAAATATTAAACCACAAAACTTTGGAGTTGCTCCAAAAAGCAACTCATAGCAAATATCCAAAAACATAAATGAAAGAGAGACTCATTTTCACCACCGCCTGTCGAGCACCCAATTCTGAGAAAGGCTACACAACATACAGGGCAGAAAATATTAGGGGAAAAATCAGAACAAGAAACAACTCATAGCAACACAATGAAACCATCATACAAATTACCAAAAAAATTACTTGGATGATTCAATATCCATTATGACTTATGAGCTATTGACATAAATTAGCACAAAGGCGATCATCATATTGAAAAAATACTGCAAGTAGCAACACTTTTAAACACAAAAGAAAGTGTAACAAACATACATATCTTCTTCATCTGCATGTCCACATTGACTCTAAATATGGAAAAACATTAATAAAAACAAAAGAATAAGGTCAGACATTCAGATTATGAGAAATATTGGAAATTGTTACAACATTGGAGAATTTTTATTTTTTAAACAATACACAAAAATTTCTTTTGCCAAAGCACAAAAGGCATAACATGCACATGAACAATCAATACAAACTTTTCCTCTGTTTCTTTAATTTCTAGGATACACATAAATAGGTTTTATGGCTTTTCCATGTAATGTGAATCAGTGTAAATATTACACACAGCACAAACAATCAGCCATCACATAGGATAGGAGCATTAGAAGCTTTAGCAACATCAAACGTGAGTTTGTGCACACCTCATACAGAAGCTCCAGCTTTGATAAAGTTTAAAGAAGGTCAACCGAGTTACAAACTTCCTTTTCCAATAGACTAAGAAGGTTAGAATTGTAGACTTCTGCTGCGAAGGAGCTGGAAACTGAGAAAAGCTTCACTATCAATGCCAAAACCTGAACTCTACCTTGAACATCATATTGTAAGAGATCAAGATAGTAAGAAAAGCAGTAGTATTAAATAGAAAGAGGTTTCAACTAAAAATGATGAATCGCTGATATATGTATTCAGAAGCAAGGGTACCATTTGAAGCACCAGATAAAGGTAGCCCATCTTTATCGTTCTTCAAAACTGTTACAGGGATTTCATTTTTCACCTCTTCCAACTCTCTACTATCATGTTCCTAAGAGATTAAACAATCACAATATTCAAAACTTCGATACTGAAACATTGAAAGACCAAATAATCATATAGTGAAAGAAACACCTCCATGCACGAAGAAGCTCCTCTTTTCTCATAATCAACCTGATTTATTCTAACATAGAAGGACTGTTTCTCAAAATCCAAAAGCATAAACAGGTGAAAACACAATCATCAACTACATTTTCGTGAAGAAACTAAAACCCCCTAATTTCAGCTATACAAAAGTGAAAGGATACCCCATAAATTCACCTATGCAGAGGTTAACAAACTAAAAGCCTTTACAGTAGGTATAGAAAAGAAAAGTAGAGAAATTTTGTTTTTGCGGAGAAACTAAAAGGCGTAACATGGGGTATACTAATGTAACAAAGAAGTTAAAATCAACAATGGCTAGTTTGCAGAAACCCAGAAAAAAATTTTGTTGGGCACAAATATGAAACAGGTAACACGCAGCTGATAGGATGGAAATTCACACATAAAAACCCAAATAGTTGCAGATGTCGACGGAAACATAAAGTAGAAAAACTCTATGAATTAACAATCACCATATACAAAAAAAAGCAGGAATCGAGATGGAAGAAACGAAAAGGGCAATCGGAAATTATCTCAAATCCCTAAATTATACCAACAAAAACAGTCAAATGGTACTTACATCAGAAAGAGTCCATCTCCGGTCAGGCTCCATAAACGCGAAAAAGGAACCCATTGGCTTGAAATCAATAGGAAAGCCAACCTTGTATTCCTTTTATGACATGTTACCAATGTCTAATCCCATGTCCCTGTGTTGGTCGTAGAAGTAAAGATTGCCAAAGAATTAAGTTATTTTCCAGGAAAGAGAAAAGAAGAAAAAGATAATCAAAGTCAAAAGATGAATGCTTATAAGGGAAAAAACAAATATGCGTTCAAAATATCTTCACTACCTAATAGTAGATGCAAACCCCATATGAGCAGCCATTTTAGCAATGTTGTTGTAGATATTGTCGGCTTCTATGGACAGGAGCATACTGTCTATGTTCTTGCCCTGCCATTCCAAAAATGGACGAGCCTTGGTTTGTGGCAAAACAAAAAGATAGAGAGTCAGTAGAGAATGATGGTGCAAATTTAGATACAGTTTCAGGAAGAACCACAGTTCTAAACAAGTTAGTAAAACCAAACGATTGAGATTGCAAGCTTCCCGATGATGTCGGGGAGTCATATAAGCTTGCAAACACATTTCTACTTGTACTACCATGACTGCTTGAGGTACAACTACTGCTCGTTAAATGGTCATATTCACATGAATTAAAAAAATAGATCCAAAAGCCTTACAAAGAAAAGTTGTGATGGCAATATCGATAATGCAGCAAGAAACCCAGGAACAATTACAAAGCCATCCTTTGGAAGTGGTCATACCACAAGATGTCGTCGGGCCACCTTCATTTACATTGGATGCTATGAGCAGCAACTTAAGGTCAAACCAGAAAAGCTTTCCTAAGCCAAGGATTATAGCAAGATGAATTGTCAATTTGAACTAATGCTACCAAGAAGATGGTCAATGCCATTTTAATCGCATTTTGTAAGCTTCCACTTGCATCAATCACTGTGAAAAACACCTGAAATGAAATGGATCCAAGTTTCTCAAGTACAACGTAAATCACGTGGCAGTCACAGTTTTATCAAAGTGGCGCAAAACAACAACCAAAGCATTTTTTCCCATTCAGTTCAACTACACGGATTGCTAATCTCATCCTACATATTCATTGCATACCCATATGAGCCTGTCAAATTTATTATTAGAAGCTTCTTAAAGAGTGTTTAATAATAGCTTAAAATTTTTTACTTTCATCAACCATTAGGCATATATGTCAAGCACTAAAATGACCAGAACAAGCATTAGGCATATATGAAACTGCTAAAGAATCAAACTTTTACTTTCATCAACCAAGGTCATGAATATTACCAAAATCACCAACCTAAATGAGAAAAGATAATAAAATCGGCGACTTTTATAATGATGACCAAGAACTCAACAATGAAATGATACTTCCATCATACTTGGCCAGGGAAAATACTTGAAGGACCATCTATATGATGACAAGTTAGCAATAATCATCATTGAAAAGGGACTTACAATTTTGTCATGGAAATTATTGCATTGAGAACAACTGATGTACCATCAGGTCTCATTGATCCCGATCCTCTGGCCAAGTCTCTAACATGACCACAACACACAGTCTGTAAGGTTTTATTTATACTAAAGAGTGAAAAGCGGTAAATTAATCATTCACAAGTGATGTACAATACCCACAAAAACACATCAATTGTTTTACAAAAAAATGCATCAATTTTATGCCAATTGAGCATCAAGATTGTAAATTTATAACCATACAAACCAATGTTTCTGATCTCCTCCTCTGCTTTGAGGCCATTGTATTACCATCTGCAGCACAAACCTTCCCCATCCTTACATGTTAAAATGAAATCGACTTTGTTTTCGGTTTCCCCGATTAAATCTTCAGTAGCAATCCCTAATAAACATCCAAATAATCACTAAATATACAAACTGGAATAAGAGCAAAATCGCAATAACAGAACAGAAAATAACAAAACTTCACAACGGCAACAAATATAAAAAAACCTACTACCACACAGCAAGGAAATGGTGCAAAGCAACAAGAAAATAGGGAAAAGGTATATATAAGTCATCATAGGTGGTAAGGCAGGAATGTTGCAAATTGACCAAAAAGCATGAGAAGCATGACAAGAAGAGGAGTAAATCGACCAAAAAACATGAGAAGCATGACAAGAAGAGGAGGTAAGGCAGGAAGAAAATTACTTGAATTCGGATATATCAGAGGAAGAGTGACTCAATGATTGAAGGCTCACATCCTCGTGAAGATTTTTTTTCCAGTTATGGCAGTCTGACAAATTCCATAATCTCAGGAGACAAGGTAAGATTTGATTGGATTCTGACAAATCCCCCCTCTTTGCACAAAGGCGGTAAAAGAATAACGAGCAGAAACAAATTAGAGGCTTGGAGAATTCAACATTTACAAAACAGCCACAGTAGAATAAACATAATTGAGCAACTTAATTTTATTTACAATTCAGTCCTTCGTCAACCAACATTTAAAAGTCCCTCTTTATAGGTTACATATAGATAACTACTAGCTGGATGAACACCGCGCGATGTGCGGTGTTTGTGATGCATATTTTGATGTATACTTCAATGTCGCTTCTTCTTTGTGTCAAGAGATATCAAATCAAAATTAACCTAACTCTAAATTGAAAGTGTAAATATAACCCTGTAAAATAGGAAATGTAAAAATAACTCAAACTTTATTATTTATGTGTCAATCGAACCCTGGGTGTCATTGACTCCAATTATTAACGGGAAATTTGGCTGGAATTAAATGAAACGAACATTTTACCCCTAGATTTAAAAAATAAAAATAAAATTTAAAAACACTTATTCTTTTTCCCGCTTCACTTCACTGAACCAATTACTTCACTGGCCGCTAGCCTCCAACTTTTCATTTTGAGTGCGTCCAGATCTATTCGAAGGACAACAGTTTTGGCCATCTCATCGCTACAGCTAAGCATCATCTCCAACGAAACTTCCAACACCATCTTCAGCCATGCCACCTCCAGCTGATTCAGCTGCCCATGAACCACACTACCGCTAAAGCCTAGCACACCATAGCGAAATTGGAGGGGCTGCGATTATAACCACAAGCTCATTTAATCGGAGGGCTACGAGAGAGAGTTAAGGTTCTCCCATTTCTGTCACACCTGTTCGAGGAATGCAATTACAACCACTGTTCGCAAACTTGTTTGGCGCAGTGGCTGGGGTGAGCGATAATGGTGGGAAGGCAGTGACTAAATGGTGCTTCGGGGTCGCTGAAGGCGCTAGTTTGGCTAGCGTCATAGCTTTAGAACAGAGGTAGAGTACTAGTATGGTGCGCACCTGTGGCTGGTTTGCTAGTGACTGAATCGGCTGGAGGTGACACGGATGAAGTGAGGTGGCACTCTAGCAGGTGGTGACAGGTGGTGGCAGTTGGTGTCAGGGTGGTGGTGGGCGGTGGATGGAGTAAGGGGGTTTGAAGAATAAATTAATAGTCGAGGGTATTTTCATCGTTACAGGTTCGTAAACACTCAAACTCATCAATAAATGTTGGAATTAGGACAAAAGGCTATAACCGCACAATTGATCATAAAATTATGGTTATTTTGCACTTTCTCATTTTGTAGGATTATATTGGCACTTCAGTCTAAAGTTAGGTTTAGAAGTATAAAAAGTTCTTTAAACTATTAAGTGATTCTAAAATACAAGTGATATCAAACAAACCATAAATAACACGACATTGGAAGCTAGCTATAGCCCATACGTTATTACTTTATCACATTGAACTATGTGTGGGTTAATTCAGTGACCAAAGACCATCATACAATAAACAGTACAAGTACATAACAAAGGGTGAAAACAGTACCGGAAGTAGTAAAAAAATGATGAGAAAAGTGCATATATAACCCTACATAATTCACATAAGTGCAAATATAACTCTGTGATAATTTAAAGTGCAAATTTAACCCTAGATATATAGTGTATGTGCAAATATAACCTTTTCTGAAAAATTTAGGTTGTAATTGGGTGAAAGACAATTTACCCCTCTGCAAAAAAAATTTAAAAAATAAATTAATTGACTATTTTGACCCTAAAATCCCTAACCCTAATTGACCTCTCATTCTTGGTCCCACTCAGCAACTCTCCTTCTTCAGCCAAGTGCAGTAAGGATACCTGAAACATCACGCTTTCTTCAGTTATATCAGCTAAGTGCAGTAAGGATACGTGAAAACATAATCACAGTCAGCTTATCCACCACAAAAGAATGTTTCGTCATACAACCAGAGAGCAGAGAGAGATAAAGAGAGTTTAGGCCAGTTAATGAACTTAAGGAGCCTCCTAACTCGTCAATGAGCTCAGACGTAGGACGCAGTGCAAGACGTTGGGTATTTCCAAGTATAATTTCACAACCAATATCCTCAAGCTGGTGTTTGTTCAAACCTTTGATAGTTCCTATAACCAAAAATACACCCTTTTATCAGTTTAAAACAATACATTATATCATACATTAAGTATAAAAACTACAAGATATTTGATGAAATCTAATTAAACATCTCTACATTATATCAAGCATTTTGAAACATGTGTTGTGTAAGCATAAATATACTAACAATAATCAATACACTCATGACATGCGGCATGTCCATAATTTTATCAGCATTCTACATATTTTTACCTAATACAATGCATTTGTTAAATTACATACTAAAATTTTAAAATATTATTTATATTTTTATATTTTCATGTTCAAAATACAGATTATTGCTTGTTTTAACTTTTAAAAAATAATATTTAAATTTTATTTAAAAATAACATTTAAGATAAAAAGTACAGTGAACTGTCCATAAGGTTATGAAAATGTTGTCTTCCCTGAGACTTTCTTCTTTTAATATATTACTGATAACTCTTGATATGTTGTATAATATTTATTATAATAATGTGATTAAATTATCACATAATGTATATTTTTTATGTGAGTGGTTGAAATGTACATTCTAAATTTTTGAGTACTTCTCACATTAATTTTTGGATACATAATTTGTTAATATTGTTAGTATGCAGGCAGAAGTGTTAAAATTACACTTGTATTTAACCTTCAATATATATGATTAATTAATACTTTGGATTTCATCAAATTGTTTCCTATGATAATTTACATATGTGAAAAAAAACTGATTCCTACCTAAGATACTCATTCATATAGAAATACAATTAATACATGCGGTGTACAATTTAATACTTTAAAATATAGTGTACATTTATCTCTGGATTAATGAACAATGCAAGAAGTTCCTAACCTTCAAATTGTTTTATGTTTTTCTAAAAACATAATTCGTATGAAGGGAAAAAATGGACCATCATTTTTTGGGATAAATTATTTTTTTGGCCTTCTCTTATCACTCCATAAATTTTATACTCCTTCCATCCCAAATAAAATATTTTATTTTTATTTTTTGACCAATCTTGTTCCCAGTAAGATGTAGCTACTACAAGGGCAAAAAAATATCATAGCATTACCACACAATCGAATAAATGGACTATCTTTTTAAGATAAGCTAATAGTGCAATTCATATGTTATAGAATATATATGCACGTGTAAAACCTTGAAATTCTATAAATATATATTATGTATCTTGATTATGGTCTAGCAGCTATTGCTAATCTAAGTATTCACCTAATACTATAAAATCCAGAATCATATGATATATAAATACATATAACTGAAATTACCAGATTATCGTCAATGTGATACTTTGATTGGTGATGTCGATCATAGTCGCACAATGGATCCGACGTCTGAATGTATCCACACGAATTTGACTATTGGACAGTAGTTAACGTGCTAGCTCTGTTTACCTAAAACACTCAGAGAACTATTTCTAGAGTATTCGTTGTATATTTTGTGAACCTGACTGCAGGCCTATTTATAGAGGCAATAGAATGAGAATTTAATGCTATATCAGTCAAATTTCCAGCAACCAACATCAGTCAAATTTCCAGCAATCAGAACCAGACTCTGAAATTATTTTGAAAACAAGAACCAAACTCTATTGGATAATGTAGTAATTTGCATTAGGAAATGCAACAAGAATCGAACTCTTATTCTAAGCATAGTAATTCGCACAAGAACTAAACTCACAAAGGTAAGCTTATGACAATTCATAAAAAAATCAAGTTCTATGGAATAAAAAATCCGATGACCCCACCGTTTAGATCAACAATCAAATAAAAAGAAACATTATAACCAACAACATTCAGACAACCCTTCCTTAGAAAATTAATGTAGTCATAAAAAAATAGGGAAAGAGGCTAAGAAACTTCACCAATCAAATAAAAAGGGAATACCACAATGCGCGCATTAACAGATACTCCCTATGTCCCAAGATTATTGGCCTATTTACTTTTTTACAGTATTCAATGATCATGTTTGACCATCGATATCTCTACCTACATACAAAAATTTCACATAATTGATATTTAAAAATAGACGTTAAGATTAATTTAACAAAATCTCACATAAATTGATATTTAGGGTCAAAGTTTAAATTTTTTTACTTTGAAAAAGAAAATAGCCCAATAATTATGGGACGGAGGGAATAAGCAATAGACTGACATAATAAAGTTCCTCGGTAGTACTCCCAAATTTTGTCTTCTTAAAAGTGCACAAAAAAAGTTACAAAAGCTCTCAACTATCTTTAACCCACAAGAAACATACAATCAATACAGGCAAAAGAAACGTTATCGGAAATAAAATCACCTGTATCCTAAACAATTAGAAATCAAATCGTTAAACAACTGCAAGAAATTTGATAGAAGATGGAACTCTGATTTTTTGGTCATTTATTGAAACACATTTGAGCTGAACTATAACTAAGTAAATCACAAAACCTATAGTATCATTATATCTCACACATTCAAATCGACCAATCAAGCAAATGTTTAATTCCAAGTGTACCACTTGGCATCAATTAAAAAGATAAACCCTACAAAATTGATTTAAGAGATCGCATTCGAGAACATGAGTTATCCGCCAAAAAATTCAACATAGGAAGAAGCAAGGAAGGTCACGATATCCGCTAGATTATATTAAAACAGAAAATAACTATTCAAGCAACCAACATCAATCCATTTCCAGCAACTAGAACAAGACTCCGAAATTATTTGCAAATAAGAGCCAAACTCTAATGTCTAATGTAATAATTTGCACTCGCGACCAGTCAATCCCCAATCCTTCGAGATATGAGTTGTTGACAAAAATTTTCCAGTGGTCGCTTTCAGCAGTTAGTTTGTCTCTGTTGTTAGTCCAGTCTGGAAAGGTTTCGAGCCTCTTTGGCCATTCTTCTGGGCATTTAGTTCCTCGTTCTTCTATCGCAGAAGGAATTTTATGCAAGTAAGTCTTTATCGACATGTACCTATAGCACAAGAAAGTAAATTAATGTACACAATCTATCCACATTCGAACATCTTTAGAGAGCTTTTTTGCGCCAAAAGTTGGTTATTAAACTTATTATTCCTCTATCAAGTTCGTGCCTTACCAGGTAGCATCTGGATTCTCATTCTCTTTGCACATAGGTGGAACTTTTTTCTGCCTCAGTTGATATATTCGATTTGCCTCTGGTTTTTGGTAAATCTTGACATCGATTTCACTCACTTCACAATTTTTGTCAGCCAGGATATTCCAATAGATCGATGTTGTATGCTTGGAGATAGCTGCAAAAGGGAGATTTAATGAAGCTAATAAGAAGTTGCTTCAAATCTAAACCTCAAGATCTGTCATAATGTCTGACTTGTATGGTAAAAAATAGGAAGATCTTTTTAGTATAAAATTAACTGCATCAAGAAAACAAATTTTGACAATTAAACCATACAAGGCTTGCTTGGCCAGTACCATAGAACAAGGTAAAAATAGGCAAATCAAACAAGGTACATGAATCATTCAAACTCCAAAAAGCAAAATTATTAAGTTCATCATGGAACAAGGTAACACAGAAAATGGCAGGATTCCAACTTGTAAGAAGACGCGAACAATTAATGCTTTGGATAATGGCAAGAACCTTCTTCTCTTTCATGGCTATTATGCTTGCTTGACAAGATGAAGGATCCTCCAGGCCTTAAAATCCTATTCATCTCAAGAAGAATTTTACCATCTAAAAACAGATCATGTAACGTGAAACCAATGGATATGCTATTATCAAACAAAGAGGTAAGCAATAGCAATAAAAACCCACACACCATTAGAATGCCAGGATATGCTGCATTCACCACAGTGAATAACATCGAACACGTAGCTAGGGAAGGGAAGCTGACGTGTTGCTAGTGGACTAACTACTGTTGGGAAACTGCGATCCAGTGCAAGCTGTGCTAGGTCTGCCAGGTCATCCTTTATACCTAGCGTGAGGTTCAAGACATTTTTTCCATTAAAGTTGACACAAAACTTGAATCAGTGCACCCGATATCCAGAACTACACGAATATTCTTGCCCCATTCAATATCCTGCACCATCTACACAATTTCACCAAATTAACTCTACATCAAGAACTTCATATACTATCTATAACAACTATAAATGCAACTGAAAACAAGAAACTTTACAATTCCAGAGACAGATTCGGGACTCATCTCCTCAAAATATTCCAAATAATGCCGAATGCCACCTTTCAAAACAGTTTTCTTCTGAGGGAAAATGAGATGTTCTCCAACTTCCATCACCCAATTCAGTGACTTGATGAATGCAACTAATTTCGGATGCACTACGTTCTTATACATCATCTGCAAAACATACACAAACATAAGAATACCAATCAAGAAGCTCAAAAATGAATCAGAATCTGAAGAGCTTAGGAACTAACAGACCTTCACTTTGCTGTCTAGCCAGCTTACTAGGGCTTCATAGGCATCATGTGGAAGGTGAACAAGACACATAACAAATATTTTCGGGAAACTTTTCTCATGATGCCGATAACTCCTTAGCTTACTAAGTAAGCTACTCTCAAGATCAATACAAGGAATGTAATTATGCTTGCTTCTTGTAGAACACAATTTCCAAGAATAATGGGCTTTGGGATCAAACAATGGCCCCAAATACCTCTTCTTCTTGCTCAAATTACCAGCAGTTTCCTCCTTATCCACCTTCTCCACATCATCCACTTCCAAATCCAAAGCATCACTCAAATCACCATCACCTTCTTCATTAGTTTCTACATCTTGTTTCAGTTCTTCATCCTTGGATCTCTCATTTTCCTCATCAGCTTTCTCTCTGTGAATCTTCTTCTCAATGGGTACCTTTTTCTGATCTTTGTTTCCATTCGTAGCTTTCAATGGGGGAGAAAGAGACCCAAGAATAGTTTTCTTTTCTTTGGACTCTTTTCCACCCGAAGATTGAAACTTTTTCTCCTTATTACCATCTTCCTCACTACTATTTCTGTTAATCTCCTTTCTCTTCAGCTCCAACCCAGATACGGGCTTGAAAATGTCATCGAAAGTGTCCCATCTGTAAGTGACGGAGAAAGCATTGGCTGAAAACAAGAACAAAATGAAGATGAAACACAAACCTAATATCACAACTGCGGTTAGCTTCACACAGAAACCATATGACATGTAGGATTTAAGGGACCATTTTGCCAATCGGCCAAACTGAGCTACTGCATAACTCAAAAACCGCAGATTAAAAATCATTGCGCGAATCTATAAACAAATAAACACGTGTGTTGATGTATTTCACTTTCCACACACAAGTAAACCCTATAAATCCATCAGCCAAGGACAACATAGATGGGTGTTTCAAAACTCTAAGCAAGCTCGAATCAAAGATAAACACACATTAGATCCAAATCAATGAAGAAAAGATCAAAACAGCGATGGAGTTCGTGCGATGCTGAATCGGAATTCAACACGAACAAAATGATGATAAATTTTGGAAACGGTGAGACGATAAATAGAGGATAAGGAGTATACCTGAGGAGGAAGCAAAGAGCGTTGGAGGTCTTCTGTGAAATGGAAAGAGCAAGGTTTAGGACTTCAAAATGGTGTCGCTTTGCGTAGCCACGAAAATGTCCAAAATAGCCTCGGACGACCATTCTGTGAACAATGGAATGGAGCTCTCCTTTTTAAGTTTACTGGGGAAGAAATGGCTGCCTCATGCATTGAAATAAGATCCTTTACATAAGATATAACAGAGATACATGTAAGCAAAAATGATCAGGATCCAACAATTTCAAAAGCTAATTTGTGAAACAAGACAAAAAGCAGCAAACTAATGGATTCTAGATTTTCATTCTTTAAAGTTCCATTCGAAAGATACTTGTTAACTAACAGCAACCCAAATCAACTGTGAAGATGCAACCCAGAATCCATGAACGCATTCAAAATTGACCTATACAACCTAACATATAACTCAATCCCCGATGCCATCAAACTATGCAAAAGCCTAGCAATTTCATCAACCCCATTCATTTTAGAGAAAACTGCAAAAATTTAAGGTCCAACTCGAGCTTGCAATATATGTTTATGGTTGAAGCATGTCATTTGCCTCGGATCACATCCCTCCACCATTAACTCTTCATACACCATAGCAGCATAATGCATCCCTCTTTTTCACACAAAGTTGTTCTCTATCGCGCATAAACCCAAAAATAATTAAGAACAAACATAAAGAGTATTGTCACAAGACAAGATAAAACCAAAATTAACCTATTTAACAAGATCATGTCCTCACTTCCAGGGGCTACACATCCTTAATCAAAGATAGCAAGAAATTCACATTGAAGCCCTACTAAACATTTCAAGCCCTTCAAACAGTGGCAAGATCGATATCTGCAATAGCAGGCACAACAGGTCTTAGGACATACTTCTCTTCCTCCTTGGGCTAGTGAATTGTAACAAGATTAGGCAAGGTTTTGATGGGACCAGCCTTACCCTTGGGATTCCAGGCAAGCATGATCTTCACTTTGCTACCGAGGACACCCTAACAAGTATTCAAACAAGAACAATTAGAAATCTGGTATAGCCAAAGCACAAAATCCAACACAAGTTCTGAACTGTAACTGACCTGTTTGAGGAGAACATGTCTCACAGAGAGTCAATGTACTCCTTGACGGGCTGTCCAAAGGAGATCATGTATCCATCCTTGAACTTCATATATGTAGCTCTCTGATCCCTGAGCTTTCCACTAACAATGACCTACAATCTTTGTAAATCTTAAATACCGATGCATAAAAAATATTAGCAATGAAGATAGGGCTTAAAATATTGCAAACAGTGTCGTACATCACAGCCCTTGGCACCCTGCTCTATGACAAATAGAAAAACATCATAGCAAGACCTGAATGTGGGAAAAATAGTGAAATACATTATCAGTTGAAGCTCATAAGTTTCAAAAGACAGATCAAATTGTAAGCTTCATTAATAAAATTATTTGTTCAAACCAAGTGATTCAATTTCTTCAAGTACGTTGTGCCAACAATGTAAGAATATTCCAAACTCAACTAACATTAAAAAGTATGCTAAGCCTGATAAACCCCATAAAACTACTATAAGCACTGGTAAAGGACCTCTTCAACCCACTCATTTGAGATAAGATAAAAAACTTATCAATGCTCAGTACAGAGAAGGTATCATGGAACACACATTTTCACATACTGCAGATTATTATATAAATAAAGAAAAGAAATTGGTGAGCCATATTTATACAAATGGCAGAGAAATTTTCAAAGTTGTAGTCCATTTATACACCAAGAGGCCACAAAATAACAATGTAGTAGGATTATGAACTCTAACTATACGCGATGCACCAAAATATTGGTGACCAAATGCAGTGCAGTAGTGAATTAAAGCAAAATAGAATAAAAACAAAAAACCCATCTGATGAGAATATCATTAAACACCAGGTAGACTTCTAAACATATTTTGAACTTGAAAATCACGCCGAGCGTAGAGCCAAAAACATATGAAAGATACAAGCTATAAATGCAGAGGCGGAACGAACTAAAAGAAAGAAAATCAGCATTTACTGCAAGATCCTCCATCGACTGAGTCAAATCCTTATTGTGAAGATGGAGCGGAAGCTCTGGACGCCGCCATATGTTTGTAAATAATTTATTTATTTATCTTCATTAATCATGCAGGAAAAGCTAAAACATATAAAAATTAAGCTAGCTAAGCCGCACGTATGCAAGCCATATCCTCGAACCAAACCATGCTAAACCATCCCCATCCATCACAGTTGAATTATCAAGGGCCATACAACCTAGGAACTAATAAAATGATTACGTCTAAAACAAAGCCAATAGTTTCTAGCTCATAATAGCACTCAAGAAGCATCTCTCAAGTTTCAGAATCAACAGTCAAAGAACACAAAAAATTGCACAAGCCTGCCCTTCCACAAGTCTCTACCTCAAGAACAAACACTAACCAAAAGGCTAATTCTGCAAACAATCTATCAATTAGCAGCAAATGAAAGGGGGAAAAGGAAGCAAATTAACCAAAGGGTCTTCTCAAAAAGTTAAAAAAACTCAAATTCGTGCAATCAAACTATCAATGAGCAGCAAATCAACAAAAGGGTCTGCGCCAAAAGTTTAAAAAACATATTCTTGCAATCAAACTATCAAAGAGCAGCAAATAAAGAAAAGGTTATGCTCCAAAAGTTCAAAAAACACAAATTTTTGCAATCAAACTATCAATGAGCAGCATACAAAAGTAAAAAAGGGAAGTATAATTCCATTAACCTGCATCTAGGTAATTCTAAAGACCTCGAAGATTTTAAACTGTTATAAAAATATCTAGAAAGCTCACCACAAATAAGTGAAGGGAAATACTTTGGCTATCTCATGCAACATCATATCATTGGCCTTTCAATATACACAGTTATTATCCCTCATACAATTTGGAAAACTCTAAAAAAGTGGGTTTTACCTTCCGAGTATACAAGGCGATCACTACTTTTTGCTGCCACCGAGGCTGGCAAAAGTGTGGCCTTTCAGCTGAGAGACCCACCGACTCACATCCCCAAGGCCATAACCATGAGATCACTCGACATGGTTCTTCTCCACCCATTGTTATGGAATTGTTGGGGAGAGATAGGGGGTGGGCTTCAAGTGCAGAGGAGAGAAAGAGAAGTGTTTCAGGGGATCAAGTGGAGAGGATCAAATTGCGTAGAATAATGTTGACAGGTCCTCTAAGAAATATGTCAAGAAAATGTCTGTCA
>JAULKL010000002.1:1124542-1147405 GCA_032355745.1 Rubia rechingeri
AATATTCCTATTCCTTATCTGCTTTTGAAGCATATCTAAATCCCATAAATAAAGGGATTTACCTTATCTCAACTATCACATAATATTCCATAAATCCAATTCCATAAATATATGTATTTTCCATAATTCCATTATGCTTCTATTCGAGTGAACCCAATATTTTGTAATCACCAAGTTTCCATAACCTAATTCCATCGCAATATTCTTCTCACCAATCTGAATTTCTGCGATATGTTCCAACATGGTATGCTATCCGCGTTATGTTCCAACATGGAATGTTTTTCATTTATTCCACTAGTTCACAAATGCCAACATATTAATCCATGAGATGCATATGACTTTACACCTTGAATTTTTTAAAATTAATGTTTTTAAAAGGTTGTATCTTGGGGAAACAGGGCTCCTCGTATTTTAAAATTTTGATGTTTTGTGTTGATTTTCGATTTTGCTTTTCTGCATTTATCAAAGTGGACATCTTGTGTTGTTTAGTTAGGCATGAGAGGATCGATGGCAGACGTTTTCTTCAACGAGCAAGTGTCTTTCGTCCCTCCAATGGTATGTTTTCCCTTTGTTGTTAGATCATTGAAATCTAGGTGAGTGCATTCAGAAGCATTTGATTGTCTAGTTTGTGATCCGTTGGTTGGGCTCTTTAATCCGTGTTAATGGTTTTCCGAGGTAGTCAATCTTAGTTAAGGGTCATGTTTCCGATGATTCGGTGCTGTTAAATGCTTCACAGACATTTATGTAGAGCCTCCCGAGCTTGATTGCTAACATGGTTTTCATAAAATGCTGCCTTTTGCAGGATTACAATGCTAACTTCTTTCAGATTCCCTTGGTGTCAATGGACGATATATTTTCATGTCTTTTGACCCTAACTTCTTACTTAACTAAAAGATTGATTCGGTTTATTGGTAAGCTCGGTAGATCTTTCGCCTGCTTTGCTTTGTAAAGGTCTTTGTGTTTCTCTTGTCTGTGTGAAGAGTTTCTAAATGGGGAGACGTGCACTTAATGTTGCTGCAGAGAATCTTGGAGATGTAAGGTGGTTAGAAGATTCGTTGATTATAGCTCATGATCATGAAGCTGCCAGCCCGTATCGAGGTGATTTGCATGCGCTCCTGACGGTATTGCACCATCAAGCTATTGCAGTACCAGCAGAAGCCATTGGGGTACTGAAAATATATACTCGGAGCTCAAAGATCACATTGTATATTCAAATACAGAAAATGTAGGATGCAGTTACAGTTGTGGAGGCATCACTGATGTTTTAGAGGGGTAAAACATTCTCTTATGTACTATTTATCCTAATTTAGCTTTCTTTTGCTTTTTTATAATTTCATTTCATTGCTCCACGACTTTTTTGTTTCATATGCCGAATGTGAGTTTTGCCTCGTATCTTCATGTATCTAAATGTGATATTTATCATATACCTTTGTGTGGATACTTATATTCTATCCTGTGTTTTCAGGTTGATGCTTCCTAAGTTTGCTCTGAGATTTCTTAGTATATTAGCATTGAAGTCTTGGATTCGTATTCTGTGTTGTTTTAGATGTGCTCGATCCAGAGTTTTACGGTAAAGAATGCCATTTTTGTAATATTCATGTCAATACTTAAATGTAAAACGGACTTGCATCTGAGTTCGTGTCTGTTTCAGTTTTGTCACCATGGTGAGGATAAATCTTCAAGGATCTTCTGATGATATTGGCTGGTTACAAAAAGATCCTGAGATGGCACCAACCGCGGATGGTTCTGAACAATTTCGAGAACTGCTTCATGCCATTAGGTACGAACTTCAGAACTTGTACTTATTACATCAAGAAAATCCTCTGTTTATCATGCCCTTCCATTTGGACTGAAACCTCGCATTTGAAGTTTTTTGTGCATTTTTATGACTGAGCAGGTTAAACCTGTGAGTAAGAGTTACAACAAAAATGCTTAGACTAAATTATTATTATGTTCCAAGTAAAATACAGCTGCAATCTGTGACTTTCTGAACTTGATGTAGCTAATTCCTGTGATGATCATGTATAAATGTGTAGATTGAAATGCCATCGCAGTGATATTATTCTGATGATGAGGTTTCGTGGTTTCTAAGGGTTTATGCTGAGCCTATATCTTCGTGATTTCATATATACTTAACCTACAAAGTTACATACAGTAACATTTTTCTTAGAAATCCATATGAGACATAATACTACCTAGTTTTATATCCTCAAATGGAAGCTGAGTTGACTTTATTGTTTAAGATATGCATTCCTAGGCCTTGGGATTGTTATGGTAGGTACTCATTTTGGCTAATATCATGTTTCTCTACCTTTTTTGCGGATAGCTTCAAGATTTCTCTTGAAGTAGTAATTCAAATGTGTACATACTGACTGTTTTCATCTGATAATGTTCCTAGGAATGGAGAGCATTCACTGCCCGATTCTTTTTTGTATCTACTAATTCCAGGTTTAGGCAAATCATTTAATCTATGTTCTGAATTCATTTTTGTCAGTACGCAGCATTTTTACTGACTGGCGATACTACTGCAATGTAATATTCCAGGGCTTTACCGCAATTACGGACCCTTATATTTTATTAGCACCAAAAGAGATCTCTCTAGGATGGGCTTAGCTTGCCACATAGCAAAGATCCAAAGTGAGGTACATATAGTAAGCTTTCATTATACTTTAGCTTTTAATTCTTCCATGCCTATTAGACTAATGAGATTAATGTTATCACTCTCATCAATTACTTTGGGAATCAGCTGTAAACTCTCAGTCATAGCTTATCCAGTAATATATCTCTTATCATCTGTCAGAAGTTTTTCATAAAATCATGCTGCATACGGTCATATATCTTCCTGATCTATGAGCCAAATTTTGGATTCAGTTTTAATCTTGTTTATCCTATGCCTGACATGTTTGTCTTTAACTGAGTTGCGGAAAAACTTAGTATTCAGATCTGCACCTCCAAGACATTGAGCCCTGGATTTTTGTTTCCCGAATTCATTTTATTTTTTCATTCTTAGTGACAGATTTTTCCTAGCCTCAGTTAAAAGAGTTAGATCTTGATCATCTATTTTCTGATCATATCTAATTTCTATGGACTGAACCCTGGCCTCAGCTTCTAATATGTTAGAAAAAATGTTCCCAAATGTTGATGCATTCTAGACTTTTAGGGTCAATATCAGTCTTTTAAGCTTATTAGTAAATCTATTCATGCCCAATTCACGGCAGTCTGATTCCCAACTTCCCTAATTACTTCTTTTAACTCAGGTCTCTCAGTCCACATTTTCTAAAACTTAAAAGGATTTAGGATATGTTGTTTCCTGTATCTGAGCATCTAGAATAAGTGGGGAATGGTTTGAGGGGGAAAGATTTAGTTTTTGGTTCTGTTTCCGGTTCACTAGGATCCCAACTCTGATTTTCATGACGACAGAAACATTTATCGGGGGAAAATGTTCAATGTAGTGTACAATTAATATAAACAGGGGGGAAAAGCAGGGTTGAAATTGAGAACATACCCTGTAGGCTTCGTTAATGGTGGCGATTCTGTGTTCGTAACAGCTTATGCTTTCTTTTCCTATTGTATACTTTCGTGATTTAACTCCCGACCTTGTAAAAGCACAGTGGAGCGTAATGCTTGGGAACTCAAGCACTACATAGAGGAGCTGTACTGGGGATCCGACAAACGTGTGATGCTGCTCGGTCACAGTAAGGGTGGGGTTGATGCTGCAGCCGCTTTGATGATGTATCAAGAAGATTTGGAGTGCTAGGTTGCGGGATTGGCGTTGGTGCAAAGCCTTTATGGTGGGAGCGCAGTGGCTTCAGACATAGAGAAGGCCAGATTGCGGACAAAGAATCTAGGAGAATCATGGAATTCCATGAATTCCATGATTATTACCTTAACTAATTTTGCATATGAATTATAAATGTTTTTTACAAAAACGTTTTTTAAATATTTTTTACAAAAAACATGATTATAAATGTTTTAAATGTTTTATAAATATTTTCCATGATTATAAATGTTTTTTACAAAAACATGAATAAAGTGGTATTTTACAAAAAAATTTATAAATAAATAAAAATCTAACAAACAAAACCATGCTAGAGGTTTCTAGATATTTATTGTTTACAATTATCCTACACGTGTTTCTCTTTAAATATGCTTAAAGTGTGCTAATATGTAAAATAAGTAAGAATAAAATTTCAAAAAAACATGTGAATAATATGTAAGAATATAATTCTCCAGATATCTATAAACTTTATCATTGAAATCAAAATAATCCAATCATAGAGTTAAAATAATCTGTTTTCCTTTTTCTTTTTTTCCTTCAAGACACAAAATAATGATCAGTATATCTAATGAGAAAAAACTTCAGAGGAAAAAGGAGCGGCCGTCTTAAGGTTTTTTTAGAGAGAGAGAGTTCGTGTTGAATTTGGGAAAAAGAAGGTTTTAGGGTTATCCCTATGGATGTTTTCTATTGTTTTAATTGTAAAAATGTGCATTCTTTTATTTACGTGGAATTCTGCATTATTATAATTTGATTGTGATTATTATATAAATATTGAATGCAACTTACCTTCATAGTACACTAAGAGAACGGTATAAAAATTAATGACTACAAAACTAGTGCTACGCACCTACAAATGGAAATTAAGAACTCCATTAGTTTCTCATGTTCAATTTAGATAAAAAGCTAGCAATGAGAAAAACGTGGATAAAAATTGGTCTTTGGCCATAAGACTCATACCGAAAAGGTGGTCAATGATCCCGCCTCTCAAAGTGTTAAGAAAAAATGACACAACTACGGTCATAAACTAATAAAAAAATAGATAATGGATTTTTTATTAGTAAATCAAAGGAGTATCCATACTATATCTATATATCAAACAGGCAAACCAAACATGGTACATGAATCTTTGAAACTCAAAAAAGCAAAATTATTAAGTTCATCATGGAACAAGGTAACACATAAAATGGCAGGATTTCAACTTGTAAGATGACACGAACAATTAAAGCTTTGGATAATGGCAAGAACCTTCTTCTCTTTCACGGCTGTTATGCTTGCTTGACAAGATGAAGTATCCTCCAGGCCTTAAAATCCTATTCATCTCGAGAAGAAGTTTACCATCTGAAAACAGATCATCTTGTCAAACCAAACATGGTACTGCAAGAGGATTACTGAGCAGAAGATATTCCGAGTGGAGGCTGTAAAGCGAAGCATCAATCGGAGCTAAGAGGAATTTCGATGATTTCTTCGTCTTTTCTTTCAACCAGTCCCTTGGTCCCGCTGATATTTCAAAAGTAAAAAAATTAATTAAAAATGCGAAAAAAATGAGGGAAATTTAATACTGAAATTTTAATAAATGGAGGAGAAGATTGCGATGAGGAAGTACAAATGCCGAGGGAGAATGCAGGAGCAGGCGGTGGACTGTGGAGGAGGAGGATAAGCGGAGCGGCGAGAAATGAGGCTAAAGCGGTGGCGGTGCTCCGGCGAGAGATTTGGCGGGTAGGGTGGTCGGACGGCGGCGGAGGTGGTTTTGGAGGGAATGAAGATGGCGGGAGTGCTGTGGCAGAGGGATAGTGATGGAGATATGATTGGGCGGTGGCGTCATTTTGGGCCTTTGATTGGCTCCATTGCAGAAAGCGTGATAGTTTTAAACGATGGAAATTTAAAATGAGAGCAAAAATGGGGGAAATGGAGATGCGGGGTATCGAACCCCGTGCCTCCCGCATGTAAAGCGAGCGCTCTACAATTTGAGCTACATCCCCGTTTCGAGTGTAGTTCGAAGTGAATCAATAAAACTAAAAATGATTTTTTTCTCTCAAAATAATGCAACATATAAAAATGGGATAAATACATTTATAACTCTAAGTTTAAACTAAAAGTGTCAATATAACCCTGCAATCTCATAAAGTCAAATTTATCCTATCTTTCAAAAAATTTGTGCCGATATAGTCAAACTCACTAATTCCGACATTGACCAAATGAATTCAGGCATGACCATAAAATGAAATGACAATAATACCCTATAACAAGCCTATCTTTCTTTCTTCAAAATCGAATGCTGCTTTTATGTTGTCGCCGCCAAGCTCTGCCGCTCCCGCCGCCGTGCCCCCCTCCCCCCGCCACTTTCCCTCCTTCCCCTTAACCCTCCATCCGTTGTGAGCGCCTCCTAGCTCCACTAATCCCTCTTCCTCTCTCTCTCTCCTAAGCGTCGCCACCTCCTTCTCCCTCTCCTCGCCGCCCTCTGCCCCTCACTATTAGAAACTCTAGCACCTCATCCCTCTCCCCACTTACACACTTCAGCCGCCACCTCCTCCTCCCTCTCCCCGCAACCCTCACTGTTGAAAACCTTGGACCCTCCTCCCTCTACCTAGATCCACACCCCAGCTCCACCACCTCCTTCTCCCTCTCCCTGACGCCCTCACTGTTAGAAACCTTAGTGCCTCATCCCAGACCCTTAAACCATCGTACAACCACCTCACATTGAGAGAGACGGTGGGGATCTGACCATGGGTTCCATCAGTGCACGGAGGAGAGATGGGTTTTGAGCATCGCAGAGAGGCGATTGGAGAGGGACAGTGGAGATAGAGAGAGAGACGTTGAGGTGGGGGATGGGTGGTGGTCGTAGGGATTAAACGGGAGCAGGGTGATGATGTAGTAGTTGGCGGAGGAGACGGCGGGGGAGAGGAACTAGGAGAAGAGCGGCGACAATGAAGCTGTAAAGAGTGTGGCCAAAGGGGTGGGGCCATGGGAGGAGGGGAGTGAGAGGGATCGCTACGGGAGGCGATTAGAGAGAGACGACGGAGGAGGGGTTTTCCTTTTAAAAAAAATATTTTTTAAAGTTATGGGTGAAATTTCCTTTTTACCAAAATCAAGTCAAACGAACGTTGACTAGAAAGTAAATGGAGTCAAAGGTTATTTTGGCACTTTCTGAGATTGCAGAGTTATGTTGACACTTTTAGACTAAACTCAGGGTCATTTTAGCACTTACCTCTAGAAAAAAATAAACAATGATTTAGACCAGAACAAATTCAAACCCTGGTTACTTATTGAAATCGTGAAAGTAAATAAGCAATTAAAAGTGTGACGGGGGGAAGTATACAGTTCATTATCATATTTGAAAGTGTGCCTAAGTCTAATATGAAATAAAGCACAAAATTTTGTTTTAGACCGTCTAACCATGAGATAATGACATTTTATATATAATGTAACTAATGGGATGCTTTGATATTAGTTTTATTTATTGCAATGAACTTCATATATTTTTGAAAACCTTCTAAAATATATCTTAAAATACAAATTATTATAATTCGACCCTTGAAGTAAACGAAAAAAGGCTTCCAATGATTGGTATAATCGTTAGACGGTCAAACAAAAAACTTCCACGAAATAAAATTGTTAAAGTGTAAGTTCATACTTCCTCCGGTCCTCTTATAGTGACTCGTCTTATATTTTGGGATGATCTTTTTATTTTGGTCATTTTCTCTTTTACAAATCTTACATTATTTTCATTCACCCATTTTACTTTTAATACTCACAGTTTAACCTCCACCATTTTCTTTTTAAATGTGTCACTCTAAAGAAGGGCTTATAAAGAGGTTCGTGGGAAGTGTACTTTTTGCATAATTTGTTTCCCTGGTCAATCAATTTATACAAAATCTTGTGCGAGACCGTTTAATAGCGAGACCAAGGATTAGTGTGCAATATTATGAAGTTTAATTAGAGATGAGGTTACAAATATAATTTAAGAAAGTTTGGGAGAGGAATGAGGGATATGAGTGCAAATACCACTTTTTGGGGGGTGTTGGGCATAAATAATTAGGAAATTAATGATTCCGAGTCAAAAAAATCTCGCGGGTCAATAATCCTGGTCGGAGAAATTTTCGGATCAATTTTCCCCTCATTTATGCGCAATGCGATGTTTTTAGTGCCAGACTTGATGTTTCATTTGCAGTACTTGATGTTTCAACCAAACCTTTTGATGTTTTTACAGATTTGTTTTTTCCATTAAAATAATGTGTTTTAAAGTTAACATTTGATCTTTTAATGTATATCTTGTGTTTGCATGTTATTTTTTTGCCCTGTACTTGTTTTAACGCTAATTTGGGGTATTTTACTATCCTCTTTTTAAAGTTTTAACTTATTTTTTTCTTTTAAATTTATTGATGTGTTAGTTTTTCAGCATGTCATTTTAAAAATCAATATTGATGTTTATTATTTTTATATATTAGTTTTAGTTTAATGTATTCTTGATGTTTCAATAGTGTGAGTTGGCTTTTTAAAATATCAATATTGATGTTTTATTTTTCCGAATGTCAGTGTCATATTTTGATGCACACTTTGATGTTTTAAAATTATTGTGTACTTTTATTCAATGTATGCCTTGATGATTCATGTGTATTTTATTTTTCGATATCGGTGTCACATTTTGGTATAAAATTTTATGCTTTAAAATTCATGTGTATTTTTATTAGATACTTAACTATTTTATTTTGATGTTTAATTATTTTATTTTAATGTGTATTTATAAAAAGAATTATTTTAACTATTTAAATTTTGATGTGTATTTTTATTGTTTTTATTTGATATTTTATCATTCTAATTTGATGTTATTTTATAAAATTATTTGCTATAAAATTATTTAATTTGATATTTTAGATTTTTATATGATTTTATTTATTTTAATTTGATGTGTTATTAGTTAGAGTGAGTTATAAGTATTAAAATCCAGATGCATATTAGCCCACAACAAACTAATATTTCAGCCCAAAATTGAACCAACGTTCTCTCCCCCACCGCCCGACCCGAATTCATCCCCAATTGAAACCCTAGCCGCCGTAATTGCGCCATCCCGACGACTGTACAACCATCTAATCACATAAATCTGCATCCACATATGGAATCGCAAACAATTTGTCTTCCACAATGTTAGTCTATTAAGTACATTTGTAAAAGTTTGGTTTTTGAAAAAACTGAAGCATGAGATTAAAACTGGGACATCACATTTGTAATTCTAGCATTTGAAAATACAGTATCGCAAGTTTCAGTGGTCATCGTACCATTGGCATCGCAGCATCACAGTTGAAATAAACTTCAATGGTCGCTGCAATCATTGTCGACATCGATAACTACATTGGTCAGACAAACAGTGGCAACGACGATCGTTCAATCACTGGATTTCGATCGGCCAGGCCATCCATCACCGAATTTGACCCGCCTTCGACACAGACTGCAGACAACAATTTTGGCGAACCGCGTCGGTAAATCTCAAGAAGGCGAAGACGTTGGTGGCTTCTGGCAGGATGCAACGGCGACATCTCACCGTTTTGGGCTGCCGAAGAAGAAGACGATGCTCTGGTAGTTTTTCCTTTCTTAAATTTGCAATTTAACCCCTGGATTTCAGAGATTCCTTTAAATTTGACCCCAAATTACAATTAATTATGTTTTAAGCCCTACATTTCAGATTATCCTATTTTATATGTCAACTAATTATTTAACCCCCGTCTTACCATGAGACGGTCTCGCTGGAAACAGACTCATCAATTTAATACAGTCGGCTAGTAATAACACCTATTACAGTAAATAGTCGTCAACAATTAGTCAAATCAATTTAATATAATCGATTAGTACTCATAACAATTAATAAATCCAGATAACAATTATCAACAATTAGTCAAATTAAGATAATACAATCTAATAGCATTTAACTTTCAAATTATCAAACATAATTTATACATTTTATTTTTTCAAAGAAATTAAAAGTAAGACATCTCCATATTTTTAAATTAAGATATTTTATTATTTATAAATACATTTCCACCAAATACAGTCATAATAGTGAGACAGGGAATTGGCCGAGTTCTTCATCGAGCATTTGGTTCATTCTCAGTATGAAGAAGAAGAAATCAAGCTATTTTTTTCTGAAGGATAATTGGATTTGTAATGATGTCTCTAACTACAATGAATTTGTAAATATGCTGTAAATTTTCAAAAAAATACTGAGATCCAATTGTTAACAAATACCAAGATATGCAGGAATCTATGCCAGCGCAGCATCTCATCTCGTGCATATGATGTTGTTACTATCTATCACTTGTTTTCTTTTATTTTTATAAAATAATAGTACAATAAATTGATTGACAGTCCTTTCCACTTCTTTCAATATCCTACCAAAGTACCAATATATTATATTGTTGTACGTGACACCATAACTTTAAGAGATTTGATTAACTATGTGAATGAAATGACTGAATAAAATTAAATTTGGAAAGTGAAAAGTAGAATGAGTGGATGCAATTGAATGAATTTTACCATAAAAAATGTCTTAAATTCACAAAAATAAAGTGTCACATCCAATGAAACGGAGGGAGTAAGCACTTACAATGAATGCATGGTGTAGATGGGGTTTCATATTCCCCAAGGTATCATCACAAATGGTCGTTATATATTATACCATCTCCGTCAAAGTTATTTATTTTAATTGTTACAACAGATTGAAACAACTTCAATTATTAAATTTTATTAATATGTATTCAAGACTATATTTTTGAATTCATTAAACATAAATCTTTTATTTTTTTTAGTTTTAACATTGATTCAATTGACTCCAACAATTAAAGTAGGTAATTTTAATTTGAATGGAAGAGTATTAACTGAGAAGATAAACTCACGTGGACATGGAAAAGATTGATTTGTATTTATGTAAATTGTGATGAGTCATTAAATTAGCTACTTGGAAACTATTTGGGTTTATGATGACGTATTCCACGTCACGATATTATCTGCATCAGATTCACACAGTAATACCTTTCATGATGAATATATGTCTGTCAATAATATTTTATGTGCATGCATATATTCTTCTATACTTTTACCCGTATCAATACAATTTGACTCGCAATAATAAATTATATGAATATATTATTTTACCCGTATCAAAACAATTTTATAATACAAAATAAATTTTGACCATCAAACGGTGAATTTGTACCTAGTAGTAAAATGAAATACGTAGGTAATGTGTTATGCATTGTAGTATTTAATATTTCCTATGTTGAATCCGTATCCGTTTGTTTATTTTACGTCTCAACAATTTATTTACTTGACATTCTTTAATCATCTGAAAATCTATCTTAATGTTGTGTGTAATATAAATTTTATAAGACTTCAGATCTATTTTTCTTTGTCATTGTGTATCTAAAATGTAGGTACACTTCTCAAAACTTTTTGTTAACTTTACATGTCTGTGAATAAAATAAAAATTATATAAAAAATCAACGAGTAGTAAAATCCAACTAATTATCATCAACCAGCTCAATAAACACTCACACTCACACTCACAGCACCATTACCCCCACACCATTTTCCAAATTCAGCCAATTGGGTTGTAAAAACCTGACCCTCACAAATTTAGTGACAAAGAATAGATAAAGAGCATAATCCAAAACAATAATAGCCACGCTTGAAAATTTGCATGAACAAAACATTCCCTCCATTTCTACTTTAAGCATGTCCCAATCCCACTTCCAGCCTGGCACTTTTCTGTAACCGCTATAGACAAACCCACCGCCGTCAAACGCCTCCCCGCCGCCCCCAATTCCACCGCCACGCGTCACTCCCTCCGCCGCATTTGATTCCCTGGAGAATCTGATTCCGCATATTCGGAAAAGCACCAAATTCCGATATATTTGGGAAGGAAAAAGAGCAATTAATGAGCGTGAATTTCCATTGACTGACGGACGTTAATGTCTGGAGCAGCATATGCGTATGCAATTACAGGTCCAGTAGTTGAGGAGATAGTAGGAACGGCATCCGATTCGGTTGCCTTATTCGGCAAAATGTGTATTCAAGCTGAAGATGCAATTTCTTAAGCGTCCCGTCGCCCTCTGTGTTTCACTATTTTCTCCGGTGCCTAAAATTTCTGATTCCTTCTGCTCTTCTCGCTTTCTCGGAATCATCGATTTCCACTCGGCTACTGTGTTCTCCGCCGTCTCCGGTCATTCTCCGCGAAGGAGAAGAAGCGAGCGGCCCCGCCCTACAGGTCTGTGCATGTTATTAGCGATGAAATTCACTGGTTTCGTGAAATTCACTCGATGCAGGGGCGGAGCCAGAAAGAATTTGTGGCGGGGGCTGATGTGCAAAGAAGAAAAAAAATCTCCAATTTTTCTTTGTATTAGAGGGGGCTGGAAAAAAATTTTGAAAAAGTTTTACCCTAAAATTTCCCGTAAATTTTAGCTCGCCTGTCTCCGCCCCTGACTCGATGTATGAATAATAATAGTATTATTTGAATTTTTTTCCCACAGTAATTTGTTGTACGTGTTAATTGATGGTTAGAAAAGTTGTTGAAAACTGTAAAAAATATAATGTGGAGAAAACTCGAGGAGCACATGTGAGCGTGTATATATTCTTGTTGAATGTCGTGCTTTGGTTTCTTGTAAATTTCATTTATTCTTGGTCACGCGTATTACACTTGTGGAGGTGAATTTGTTTACGTTTTTTCTTTGTAAATTTGTTCATGATTTCTGACGGGTCATTTAATTAGTTTACGCCAATATTTGTGAAAGGAGCGGTTAGTTTTCATGGTTGGGATTTTAGGTTTTTGATCCTGTGATCAGGTTGTACCATCTAAGTTGAGAAAGACTCAATCGGGTTGTTTCCGAGTGTTAGTTTTGTTCGTGTGGGGATTGCGTTACAAGTGGGTGGCTTTTATGAAATATAGGTGTATCGCTGAGCTTGTCTTGAAGTATTTAGGCTTATAACTTGGAACATGACTCAGTTTCTTATTGAATGATGCCAGACGGTTAGCTGCTTACATTCCTCTATTTGTATTGACATTCGCATGGGAGTTGAGAAATGAGTTTCGATGGCCAGAAATGATTGTGAAATGGGGCACTTTCTCGTATCTTGGTTCTTGCCAGTGATCAAACTTTGGTGGGATTGTACATAGGTTTTAAAGAAGCAGAGAGCTTAGTTTCTTCCCCGTTCTTCTTCATTGACTTTTTTTAGTCTGATAACTGATTTGCTTCCTTGTGTCCTACTAGTTGATTGTATTCATTGTACATTGGCAAATTTAGTGTTATAAGTAGGGATATACACATGTACTGTGATTTTGTATGCATGTGCAGCTCTTTTTAAAATTGTTTGACAACTAACAGGTAGTAAACAGTTGCATACTAAGGATAGTGCAATGGATGGAAAAAGTTTGGTGTTTGACAGAATTAACAACAGAGATGGTGGTCAGGATCCTCGTATATGGTCATCTCCTGAAGGAGGGCGAAAAATTGACATAGGAAAACAAATTTTCTGC
The DNA here is from genome assembly GCA_032355745.1 of Rubia rechingeri. Classification (NCBI taxonomy): domain Eukaryota; kingdom Viridiplantae; phylum Streptophyta; class Magnoliopsida; order Gentianales; family Rubiaceae; genus Rubia; species Rubia rechingeri. The sequence continues at coordinate 1,137,841 of JAULKL010000002.1, forward strand.
AATAGATCTTTAATTATGAAGAATATTGTTGCTGTTGGATTTGACATGGATTACACTTTGGCGCAATATAAGCCTGAGACTTTTGAATCCTTGGCCTATGAAGGCACTGTCAGAAAGCTAGTGTATGATTTGGGGTACCCTCCAGAGGTTTGTGTACGCACTACCTATCTTCATATTATGTTATTTAATTAACTTAGGCTGACCTTGGCTCAATAAAAATACTTTTCATGTCAGCCAACAAAGCTCACATTACAAGATCAGCCATCTATGCACTATGTTTTATAATTAATATAGTATGTGGAAAATGGTCACATTTTATTTTTATTGTAAAATTACTCCAGCTTTAAAAACTGTGATAGTGCCTAAGGTGGTAACTACCCTTTCTGTGTTGCATCACTTTACTCTGACTGGCTTAGTCTGTTAACTGGTCTGGTCTCTTTGTAGCTGTTGGAATGGACATTTGATTGGAAGTATATGGTCAGAGGATTGGTTCTTGACAAAAGGCGAGGCAATATATTGAAGGTTTGTGTGGCTAAGTTGTTAAATAGATTGGTGGTCATGATTAGATTTTCGGATTCATTGTCTTTCTTGCTTTCTTCAGATGGATAGGCACAAATATGTTAAAGTAGCTTACCATGGATTCAGGGAGATGTCAAAGGAAGATAAAGTTGCGACTTATGGGAATACTTTGATTCGAGAGGCATATGATGAGCCAGATTATGCTCTTATAGATACTCTATTTTCACTTGCTGAAGCTTATTTGTTTGCTCAACTTGTGGACTTCATGGATAATAATCCCGGGAAGGTTCCTAACGGGCCAGAGTAAGAATGCTATGAATGTTTTGTGCTCACTATTTTGTATTGAAAATCTTCTTCTGCTCCCCTGCTGTTGACAATTATGGACATAGCAACTTGTTTAGTAAATAAGTCAATAATTTCAAGGTTATCTTTGCATTCAGGGTGTTTTTCAAACTGAGTTTAGTATGGCATCCCAGCCAGAGACACATTTCCAGGGCTTATCCTTGCTTTCTATTTTTTTGCAGTTACTCTCGCATGTACAAAGATGTCCGTGCTGCGGTTGACCTGTGCCATCGTGATGGGACCCTGAAACAGATGGTAGCTAAAGATCCTAAAAGATGATTGAGACTTGTATCTTAAAACTCTTTTGGAGTATGGACATAATATATTTGCGTAAATTATAAAGAATTTTTATTATTAAGAACCCTTGAAATTTACAATTAGTTTAGAGTAAATATCTTTATTCTCTTCTGCTTGCTGAACCAACTGTAATTGCTATCATTCCTTTGTTAGTGCAACACAATGAACTGACAGCTATGGGCTCTTGATTCTATTTATCAGATACATCAACGAGGATAAGGCAATTGTTCCCATGCTAAAGATGCTTCGAGAGTCTGGACGTGCAACGTTTTTGGTGGCAAACAGGTTATATTATGATGTACTACTATTAGATAGTTCTTTTTTAAAATGCGGATGAACGTTTATCATACTTTGAAACTGTGTAGCTTTAGTTGATGGCTGAACTAAGTTTGAAAGTTTCCTACGTGTTAAAATCATGGTGGACATGGTCTCCAAGCAGAAGCTGAATCAAGTGAAAAAGTTATGAGTAGTTTACTAATTTGGAATGAGTCTTATATCTTCCTAGCAAACTTGCTTTCTTATTGATTCAGTGCATGCTTGTAGAGGTAACTGTTTATGATTCATGAACCTGTTGGATCTGTATTCTGTACTGTAAGCTTGAAATAAGATGTTTATGACGAACTTTCAGCATTGTGATTAACAATGTTATTATGCAGCCTCTGGGACTATACCAACATTGTGATGAACTTCCTTTGTGGACCCAAAAGTGTGGATGGCTCTTCAGCTTTGACTTTTGATTGGCTCCGCTACTTTGATGTCATCATCACTGGCAGGTCATTGAAATCCTTCTTACATTTCCTCATGTACTTAGAAGCAGTAGGTCAAGAGGAATTTGTCTTCTGTCTGTTGATCTGATGGTGCCATTTGCCTGAGTGTTATATAATGTCTATTACTTGGATTGACTGAAATGCCAAAGTTTTCAGTTGATTCCATCTTTTCTTGGGGTGGGAAGTGATATTATACTTTTTTGTCTCTCTGTGTGTGTACACACATATTGTGCCTTATTAGTTCCATTTTATGCTTTCTAATTTCAAATTTATGATCAATATATTCTTAGTGAAAGCTAAAAGAAATTACCGATACACAGTGCCAAGCCTGGATTTTTTCACGATGAAATTCGTGAAATTTTTTTTGAGGTTGATCCTGACTCTGGAATGCTTCTCAATACTGATAATGGGACAGCTATGGCTCAGGTTGGTAGGATATATTTCTTACCATGTTTAGTGTCTTGTAACTTTCTGTCTAATTTATTTCATAAGTGTATTAGGCATACAAACCTTTCTAGATTTTGTGTTTTTCCACTTCTACCTCTTGTGTTTGTGCTTGATCACAATATCTTCTCTCTCTAGGTTGGAAGTACTCAGATAAGCGTACCGTCAAAAAAGTTTAATAAGGATTGCAGAGTTTTCCAGGTAACTGTTGATTCTTGCATTTTTTTTTGAAAAGTCTACCTGAAAAGCTACTATATCTAAGTCTAATTTCATGATCCTTTATATTTATAAGCTTCTCAAATTGTGACTGTTAATTTTTTCTCTTTTGAAGGGAGGAAACATTGGCCATCTGCATAAATTGTTATCAATTGGATCAAGCTCACAGGTAGTATATTCATTGATGGCTTTATTTTTCATTCCTCTTTCTTTATCTTATAAAGTAACATCTTTCTTTCCACAAAGACTACCCTGTCTTATGTGCTGTGCTATTCCGCAAGGAATGTTAAAATCATTATAAAAATAATAATTTGGAAGTAACTGATCACTAGCCTGTTAAGCAGACACAATGAAGGTTGTTCGGCTAATGTTCTTTTGATTTGTATACGTCTATTTATCCATTTCTTAGGTGCTTTACGTTGGGGATCACATCTATGGTGATATCCTGCGCAGTAAGAAGGCTCTAGGTACATCTTCGAATTATATGTTCTCTAATCAGCATTGCACAATCATCTCAATATTCTTTGTGCTTAGTTGAATGATATATTTTGCTTCCTATGCCATATCACAGGTTGGAGAACGATGCTTGTGGTTCCTGAGCTTGAGAGCGAAGTTGAACTTCTCTGGAAAGTAAGGGACACCCGTAAGGTATGTATGCAGTGAGGTGTATTATACTCTGATTCAAATGACAATCCTTTAAAATGGAATATCATTGGAATTTTTGTGCCCTAAATAGATGGTGTTTTAAAAAACTTGATTTGGGTTGATGCAGCAACTCCAGTTGATGAGGAGTGAGCGTGACCGTATTGAAGACACGGTACAACATCTGAAGTGGAATCTCAAGTATGCATTCTGAGCATTGTGTCTAATCTCACTCTCTCCCTCCCTCCCTCCCCTTTATATGTTACTTTGACACTGTTTCACGGGGAGTAAGAAGCCTTGCTATCCGTTGTGTGCATCATTCATCATTTGTAATATCTATAGTTGGTGACGTGATGTTTCTAGTCATCAATGCTCTAATTTCTATTGTGTGGTTTCAATTGCCAGGCTCTGAGGGAGCAAGTGCGCCGAAGTCATCAACAGGCACAAAGGGAGTGCCATCAAACGGTAAGAATTATAACATCTTAGTCGTGTTTGGCCATTCTTTTGAGCTTTTCTGATACACGTGCACGATCAAATTGTCCAGTTCCACAAAGTTTGGGGGCAACTGATGAAAACCGGGTACCAGAATTCGCGATTCGCACATCAGGTAAGTTTATGTATTTTATACCATACGTCATAGAACAAAACACCTCGCCTCATTCTGTTCTTTTCTTAACTGAGTGTCTTTTTGATTAGGTGGAGAGATTTGCTTGCCTTTACACCAGCCAAGTGACAAATTTAAGCCTGTATTCGCCCGACAAATACTACAGACCAACTGAAGACTTCATGCCACACGAACGCCATATCCTCTCATTGTGAAAACATCATAACCACACGAGATTGACAGCGTTCATGTAGTAGTAAAAGCAGCTGATGGAATGATTTCTAACCCGAGCCAATGGATGTCAATTTTAACGAATGTTTCAATGTGTTTCTGAGTATTGGAATAACCTGTGCAAATAAGTTGATTTGCACTCTTTTGGATGCCTGGTTTATCAGCAAATTTGTGTAGTTTTTGCACCCTGCAAATCTGATTCATATTCACACAATCATAACTCACAACTCGTACTAGCTACTTTATTCAGTTTCCTGTTTCTCTACATCTTGAATCTCTGTTGGCTCTGGGAAGATTTCACTCGATGATCTTTTGTTTGATGACGAGTATTCAATGGCGCCAGTGCTCCCCCGGGACCCCATTCTTCCGGCATGTTTCAGTTCACTGACACCTTCTTTCCTCGTCTGGTCGCCATCTGACGAGCTCTGCTGCCAGCTACCGAAGAACGCGATGCTCCAATACTTCCTGGATGATGACGTTTTCAGCCTCCGGGAGCTGAAACTGCCCTCCTCCCTGATGACCTTGAAAGGATTCTCCAGGGCTCTCAGGATGTGCCTCATCAAGGGTCTCCTGGAAGGCCTGGGGTTTAGACACGACCTCGCCACTACAGCCACATCCCACATTTCTTCGAGAAGTTCGTCGTCGATGATGAGAGATTGGTCGATGATCCTGGCCAATGAGTCTTTCTCGTACAAGGTTATGTAGGATACAATGGTTTCCAACTCGCTGTCTGAATCGCAGATCTCCAGTTTACCAGTTACAAGGCCGAGTAAAACCTTTCCGAAGCAGTAAACATCATGAGCACAAGTTGCAGATGACAATCCAGCTGATTTATCAGTGGTCCTGAAAATGTTTGCAGAAATGAGATCAAGCTCAGATTTTGACAAGATTGTTCGATCGGAAACCCGATTCACATTGGTTTGAAGTACTTACTGAGACATCCTAAGCTTTCTTACAATCTTTTGCTGATTGTTATCGGCTCCTTGAACACACACTTCACTCAAACTTCCAAGTCTTACTTCATACTTATCATCAAGAAGAATGCTGCTAGGTTGAATATCCCTTCAAACACACAAGAACTCATCAGAAAAAACACATACAAACAATAACTCAAGAAAAAGAAACAAACGAGCGCGAGTAATTTGTAGTACCTGTGGACAAGGGGAGGATTGTAGTCATGATGCAAGAAAGATATAGCCTCAGCAGTCCCGATCGCAATTTTCAGCCTTGTGATCCAATCCAAAGACTGCAAACCGCTATCCTCCAAAGAGTTTTCACGGAACAAGGCATTGGAAAGATCTCCGTTTGGCATGTATTTGTAGACAAGCATCTTCTCATTTTCAGGCTCCAAACAATGGCCAATGAGAGGGACAAATCTAGGGTGTTGAATCTTGTTTAAGACATCTAATTCCCAAGTACTGGTTTCAACTCTTTTGATTATCACGACGTTTTCAGCCTCTAGTGTTCCTCGATATATGTCACCAGATCGACCACGCTTGATCAGGTTCACGTCGCTAAAGGTATTGGTGGCCTGAAGAATCTGATCGTATGTAAATTCAGCCCCTCCGAGAGAGGTCAAATATATGGGATCAGCATCCTTCCCTGGAGCAGGTTTGACATCTGAAATGCCTCTCACATTGGTACCATTTTTCGCACACTTTTGTAGAGAAAATGCTAATGCAAGACCTAATAGCAGAATGAACCCTAAACCACCAAAACTTCCTCCCAAAATGTACTTAAGTTTCTTTGTCCTGTCAGATTCTGAGCTCAGATTTTCCTCGGTGCCATTGTTGATACCAATCCCTCTATCTGCATAAAACTTCCTGCATTCCATCGCGTTCCTCTGATCCGGGAGGTTCTGAAAGCAGTTCAGACTAACATTTCCTTCAGGAGCCACTCCGGTGAAGAAATTCCCAGACAGGTCAAGCATTCGCGCGCCCGATTCAGAAGACAGATTCCCATACAACAGATTGCTCGAGAAGTTGAGAACGACGCGATCATCATTCAAGAAAGATGGAATGTCTGGAAAACCACCCGTGAAAATGTTGTTGGAGACATCAAGAAAAGACAGACTCCTCAGTGATGACAAAACATCAGGAAATGAGCCATTGAATCTGTTGCTTCTGAGATTTACATATCCAAGAAAACTATGATTCTTGAGGAGATTTTCGGGCACAGAACCCTCCAGCTGATTGCCTCCAACATCAATCTCCACTAACTCCAAAAGATTGCCTAACTGAACAGGAATCGAATTGCTTAGACTATTATTATCTAACTTCAAGGAAATCAGACTAGTAAGAACACCAAGCTCTGAAGGGATCACTCCAGAAAGAAAATTAGAGGACAAAGCAAGACTACTCAGGTTCCTAAGCCCCGAAATTTCACCTGGAATCGAACCTGTCAGCAAATTTCGCGAAAGATCGAGCTCTGACAACGTTAACAACTTCCCCAATGCAGCTGGAATCTGACCAGTAATCAAATTATCAGACAAATACAGTAACCTGAGACTCCTCAAACTCCCAACAGACTCGGGAATTAGCCCGAAAATCCCACAAAACCTAAGATCAAGAACCTGTAATGCTGATACCCTTTGGCCTAACCACCCTGGAATTGGCCCTGGAAGTGGAAACCCTGAAGCATTGAAGTAAGACAATGATGTAAGATTACTCAAAGAATCAACAGCAAACCTCGGATTTCGCTGTCCGGACCGGCTCCTCCTTAACCCGGATAAAGTTATCCCTGTAACCACTCCATCTGCACACTCAATCCCTGTCCAATTCAGGCAAGGATCAACCTTCCTCGGCCAGCTCCGAGCTCTGACACCAAGAGAACCCCGGAGCTCCAGCAAAGCCCGCCTCTCCGACCCGGAACTCCCAAGAACCTGTACAACCGCCAGAATCAAGAACAGGAAGCAGCAAAATGCAAACTTGACGCAATCCGCCATGACCCTTTTGATCAAACAATGCAGAAAAAAGGAATTGAAGTCTGGTGATACTAAGAAAGCTCCATTCTTTGAGCTTTATGGTGCGGAATGGAGCTAAAGTGCAACATGGGCAGGTGCATTAGTACTCCGGTAGATCAAGAACTTAAAATACAGAGGGAAAAAGGAAGAAAAAACATCCCTTTATTTCTCACTGTTGTTGTGGATACTTATGAATTGCAATAATGGAGGGAGAGGGAGTTATTAATGGCAAAAGGGTGTTTCACAACTGCCACAACCGCTTGTTTTCAACCCTCACCTCACTTTCAGCAGTGCCCTGGAGGAAGCCATTAATGGAGGAAGCGCATTAAATATATGAGCACTGAGTTCTTGGCTTTTGTTTGAGGCTTCTGGGAATTTGGGATGTCCAAGGAATGGATTACGTGTACACAAATGACTAGATAATATATCCATGATTGTGTGATCATGTTCGTGTGGAGCTGGGGCGGTTTGTTTTTGGTTGTTCTTTAGTGATTAAGAAAACGCCCATTTGTTTGATTAATACCATTAACCTATAAAAATTAAAAACTCTTGAGAAATAATCTGACATCGTGGGATCATGTCGATAGTTCATGTTGTGATTTCTTAGCTAGTAGATATTTTTATGGGAGTTAGTAAATGTTGTTGTACTGTGTTAATGGTGTCTATTGTGATTTCTCAATAGGAGAATGATTCGTGAAGGTGCGTGATTCTTACTTCGTTGGTGATTAGTTGGTGGTGGAGCAACTAGATGTTTTTCAGAAGACGTTTTCAACTATTTGAACATATGGAGTTTCAGATTTTATCGGGATTCAAGTGATGATGTTTTCTAGTTTAGTCTTACCAGTAAAATATGATGTTTGTATATAATTTGATTGATTGTAGGTAACATTTGTTTAGAGCAAAAATATCTATTTTCACCTTTCCTCCACTGCACTGCCTCCGCCAACATCTCAATCACCACTTATCCAACTCATACTCACAATTTCTTTTATTGTGTCTATACTTCCTTTAAAAAATCAATAGTGAGATTATCCGTTGACTCACTATTTATTAATTAAAAAATATTTTATATTAATATAATATATTTTAATGCAAAATAAAGAACAAAACCTATAATTAATTTGTCATTTTCTCTTTTGTAATTTTGGAAGATGGTTCACTTGGATTTTGCCAGCTGGTTTTGGAGGAAAAAGAATAGTCAGCCTATGTTTTCCATGAAAATTACTCAGGACCTAATAATTAGGCCAATTTTCAAAAAAATAATAATTAGGCCAAGAGAAAGATACTATCAATATTGATAAAGTAGTTATGTGAGTGATTGACTCTCTGATCAGCAAGTAGGATGCAACTAACTAGTTGGTCAACATGCAAGGTGCGAAAGTATGGATTAAGGATATATTTTTATTCCTTAACTTGTCGGTGAAAATAAGAATTAAAATGTTTATATCAAGAATTTGAAATTTAATGATCAAAATTAGCTCAATTTATCTCATAAAAATTAAAATGATTTTCTTTAGATTGAGATGAAAGAAGTAGTTAGAATTTGGAATTGGGTCAATCTATTAGGGGTGTAGATTTCATTTTTCTTTTCATTTTTATATTTTAATTTTTTGGTTAAATTCATAACCACATTCATTTTTGAGAGCCAAACTCCATCTTAATTAAAATTCTATTTTTGTTTAATTTTAATTCAATTCACCTTCAGATGAAAAGATAGTTTTCATGTAAGTAGAGATCAAATTATGTAAATTCAGATAAGATCAACTTGTTTATTTATAAATTTAACTGATATCCTTGCACACTATTTTATTATAGAACATATAATTTTTTTATTAATAGAATAATTTATAAAATCCAGTTCTTCCTCCTCTACTAATAATCAACTTGTTAATTACTATCTAATGAATAATTTCGAATTTAATACCGTTTAAAAGATTGGAGATTTTGTTAATTTAATTATTATATAAAAACAAAAGAAATCAGTTCGAGATTCTGCGGTTATGAAGCTTCTTTCTTGCTACTTATATTTTATGTCCGATGTGATTGTTTCCGTGAACCTAATAATCTGCATATTGTTATTGGAAGTAATTAATAATAGTACTTACTAAAATTCTGGTCAGACATTTGCAATTTTCCACACCTTGTAGTAAACATTCTCGAAAGGACTACTCCCTCCGTCCCCGTTGTTTTTGCACTTTTAATTTTTTTGATACTATTTTCAATCAAAGTTTGACCGCATGTTTAAATAGATATATGAATAATAATATTATCTTAGGTGATATTATATAATTCGTCGTAACAAGTAATTTCTAAATATCAAGTTTTTATTTGCCGTTATTAAACGTAGCTAAAGATATTAGTGGTCAAACATGTTTTTAAAAAGAGTGATAATGATTACAGTGCAAAACCAATTGCGACAGAGAGTAGCAAACTTTTCTTCCAATCAAATAATTAAGGGCGACTCATATGAAATCATATGTTTCAATCTCAAACAATAGGCCTTCCACATTGAATTTTACTCTAACGTCGTATCAGAGCAAA
>JAULKL010000002.1:1619381-1631775 GCA_032355745.1 Rubia rechingeri
TTCATGGATAACTTTAAAAGGAGGAAGATGGCCTAGCCATAAAGATTAAAAGTAAAAAATCTCACTTAAACACAAATTTCCTTTGATCATATAAGTAACATGCATTAGAATTATCAAAAATAATCCGGATAGTTCAATGACAAAGTGTACAATCATGCCCTAAAGTACTTTCCACGATTTTTTAATGAAGAAATTGTTTAGCACATCAGTAGAGTGAAGGTACATCATACAAACACAACCGCAATGAAAGATTATTTTTGATATCCAACAATTAGCTTTAACATATAAATATATACCTTTTTGATATTGACTATTAAAAAGATCAAACCATTTAACTTCTGGTTTCGAGGAACCTCGAGCAGATGCTCTTAGGTCATCTATAACCTCAACAAACCTTTCCTTTCCAAAAAGCCTTCTTATCAGAACTTCAATCTCAGCTATATTCCCTTGCTGCAATAAAAGTGTTCCAACAGTAGTGATGAATGAGAAAAGGCCCACATAATCTTCCAAAAGTTAAAGATTTGAGTGCATGCAACAAAACCTAGCAAAGTCACCTAGTGCTTGTCGGGGAAAATGCCATTCCCAATGGCAACAGCAAGGAATGACATTTTCCTTTTCGATATCGACTACTCAAAAATCAAACCAATTAGCTTTTGTTGATTCCAAAAGGTACAAGAAAAGATATTGTTGATGCTTCTATTGTTATGTCAAATTTATGGAGGTAATTTCAAAAGCTGAAACTTAAACAAAATATGAGAGCTTTACTTGACCCAATATTTTCATCTTACTTATTAAAAGTAGGTGATGGAATCCAGGATACTAACAGTGTTGGTGAAGTTGAAATACCATCAAAAGCAAACATAGATTTTAAAGATAAAAAAATTTCCTCAGGTGTAAATATATTTTGTTCGTTCTCTAAAATACCTCAAGTATAGTAGGATTTTATGGTTTCCATTGAGCAAATGATCACTGCTAACAGGATTCACGAGTCCCGGGATCTTCCAAGAAAAACTTGGAGTTAGACCTGTTCTTTTCAACTTAATTGCACTTTGTTTCAGTTCAATTCATAAATTTAGCATACTTTTGTCCCATCATTACTATTTTTTGGTTTACTTGTTTTCAATCCAGTTCCATTCAAATCAGGTGACGAGAACACGGCCTTACAGGTGGACCATAGGTAGGAGCATCAGCTTCAAGAGGGACAAATTTAGAGTTTCATCATCAACTAAATCAGCTGGAGGCCCTATGCATCACAATCACCAAGAAATAAACAACAATCATTTTCAAATATAAAGATAGGAGCAATGTTCATGTTCATCTATACCTTCAGAAGTTGCTCTAGGAGTGCAAGGCCAAGTTTGAGCTTGAACAATTTGGTTTACTAATTCTTTTGCTTTATTCCAACTGGCATTGCCAACAAACTCGAAGAATGGTTCGACCTTGTCTAGAAAATATAATCATTAAAATGTGGATACTGATACACGAAATATGAAACAATACGAAAACCAAATCAGAAAAGAAAAGTCAAATCCAAATTGAAATACCGGTTCCCTGTTCTTTCGCATTTCCTTTGAAATACACCAGCATAGTTCCATCATAAATCTACCCAAGCATGCTTTGAAATGGTTCATAAAATGCTCATAATGTGCACATGAAGAAATGTTGTACACAGTTCCCTGCTCCCGTAACCCCCAAATCCCCTCATCGAGGAAAAAAAAGGGCACTAAGCCAAACTGTCCCATGAAGATGGACCAAGATTAAAATGCATTATTCAGGGGTGGTGGGAGTAGAACAATGGTGCGTTATTCAGTCAGATGTAGAGAATACAAAAACTGAAGTGAAGGAATCCATAGTTTTCAGCAAAATAAATCAAAATCAATCCTCGACCTTTTTAACAGACAGTGGAGATGTGCCCATACTCCACACTGAAATCATTAACCTATCCTAAGTATCCATTCACCTCGACTACCTGTTAGATCCGATGTCTACTGATGTCGACATGAAGCAGTTTTTGCGCCAAGTAAACTAAGGTATCTACTGATACCATAAAATTCAAAATCTTGTTTCATTTCAGCCGTCTGGCCACCAAAGTGTAATGAATGGAACTCTAAAAATACAATAAGTAGATATACCACATCCATTTGAAAAAAATTGGGAGCACAAATCTTATGCACCATAAATACCCTAAACCTTAAATATTGAGAGCAGATGAAGTATCAAAGTCTTGATAAGTAGTTTAACACTTTGACAACTTAGTTTTAAAGTTTACCTTGTACATTGGGTATTAAACAAAATCAGAAAACACTGAAAGCATCTCTTTAAGGCTCATTTTGTAGTGAATTTGGACTTTATATATACACTTGGAGAATTTACTTTGTGTTTGAAAAGATGTGAGTAAAACCCAAGATTGAAGTTCTAATTCATAATATTATAATTAAGCAAATGAAGTTCTAATTTTTGGGAGAAAATTGGGCTAGAAGGTCTTAATTTCTAGGGATTTTATCAATTTAGACAAGGAGATTCTAAGCTACTTAAAATAAATTTAGAGTAGGAAAATATCAAGGCTTTGAGTGACACTTTTAAGAGACTCAATGAGTTGTAAAGAAAGTAGGGACCTCGTAAGTACAAATCTAGAGGGTGAATAAGAGTTTCCAAGGGAAAACTTGAACCACAACAAATTGTTGGTCCCTATACAAGCTATTCTATGGATTGCATGTTTAGTTGATGCTGATCAGGTTCATTCCTAACACATTCATGCATTGAAAAATTTATTGATATGTTGTGAAAAATTTATAGTTGTGATATGTTGGTACAGTACAATCAAGTACAAAAGCACACATTTTGCTTCATTTAGGATATCTTAACAAACCTATTAACCTCTCCTCCCCTTAGACTACCATATTGATTTTCAAAAACATTAGGAATTCATAATCAGATTTTATGAGACCATCAAGAGAGAAACTAATCAAGGAATTACTTAAATCTTGCAAAGGGGGGTAAACATGAGCATTCATTTAGTAACACCAACAGGAATATCTTTTCAATCAAATTCTGAGAGAAGGTAGCTAAAATATTGCATTCGAGAACCAAAATTATGATCTGATGCGCTTTCTTGGTAGTTTAGACAAAACAAAATATGATCAAACGGCATAGGAAAGTAGAACAAAAGTATTGCTTCTATTGCTTTGGCTGTGTGGATTCTTTGAGTTTAGAAAGTGAGAACTTACCAGAGACGCACTTGTACCAACTGCAAAAGGCTTGGTTCTATTTATCTACCAGTTGAAGATATTATGAGTGCTCAAAGCCATTTTGAATTACACAGCTCCAAGGTCTAAAATATTTCAAGTATTGAGAATCATACCGGTATGGCACCTATTCTCTGTAGGAGTGTATAGGATGTGGCGGCCAAAGCAACCTGCGGATAGAAATAGTAGATGATCGTGCTCAGTAAAAAGTTTCTCTTTATTGCAACCCTTGCTAAGCCAAAACCACAAAATGTAAAGCTACCAGTAATGGTTAAAGCAACATTAAATGAAAATAAATAGTATGTAAAGCTACCAGTAATGGTTAAAGCAACATTAAATGAAAATAAATAGTCTTAACAAAAAAAGCATAATAGTGTGTGACTATCAGAAACTTGCATGAATAAAGAGATGCAATCATTTAGGTCAAAGATGAAGATGTGAACAGCTTGGAGGCAGAACCTACATAAATCTAACATCTCATATGGAATGCATTATCAGGGCAGCTGTAGAAGTACTTACTGAGATGGCCAGCACTTATTGCAAGAGGCGGTCGTACAGAAACTGTCAGTGCATGAAGCCAGACCAACATGAAATTCGCAATAATGGCCATTACCTAAATAATCATCCTAATTTTGTTACAAATGAAGTAGGGGAAAAGTAGTTAGTTTGCTCAGTAGACGAAAATTTCTGGCATGAATTTCTATGATACATGTCTTACATCAATAGTCAAAATCTTTTCGTTTATCACTGCTGTAACACATCTTTTAAAAGATAAAGAACGCCTAAAGTCCTTCAAAAGATTTGATTTACAAGTTCCCCAATATTTGAATTATGTAATAAACTTTTGTAAACATGAAATGTGATTTTTTAGCAGATTGAATTGGGATACTATCTGCATAGAGCTCCACATTTTGAGCACAGATGCGAGCATTTGTATTCTTAAAATTCTGGTAACTTAACAATCTGGACTATATCTAAATGTTATGATGCGGGGTTCACAATCTTTGAATAAAAATAAAGAATTTCTAATTTGTACTGTAAACATTAGCTTAGAGAAAGAAAGTGCACATTCACTTCAGATACTATCTGTAAAAAATCCACATCTTCAACACATTTGCAAGCATTACTAAGCTCAAATCTAGTTGCCTTAGAAATATGGACCATGTTTTGAATGTTATGACATACAGGGTTATTCTATCTTTGAAATAGAAAATTTACTGTCTGCAAACATCAGCTTGGAAAATAATTTATCTGTACTGTACACATTCATTTCGGATATTGTCTACTTTCAAGTCCATATCTTAACAACCAAATGAATCATTTCTATGCTCTAATTTGGGTAATTAAGTAATATGGACCACTAAAATATCAGTCCCAAACAGCCTATAAGAAACATTTGAAAATAATAAAATAATCTCCAGCAGTTGATAGCCTCCATTTGTCAAACTTGCTGATTAATAAATAATTCAGCAAAGATTGCAGTCAGCATTTAACCAGTATCATTTAATAGCGAATTCAGAAGCATAATTTCATATCATGGAGTTATAAGAATAAAATCACAGATGTTTAGGTTTACTTCAATATAGACATACTTCTTCATTAATTGATTTCAGGAGGGTTACTTAGTATTAGAAAACAAATAATCTATTTTATTTTCGTAAGTGATTTCATAATTTTAGGTTGAAATGTCAGATAAGCTTCTTGGAGTGAGAAAGCACATATGCCCTTGTAATATGAGTAGATAAGAGGCTCATCTGATGAGTGTAAATATATTTGTAATGATGAAATTTCTTATGCATAATTCCATCAACAGGTTACAGGGATAACAGACAGAATAACATACCACATCAGCACAAACAAAATGTAATTCGTTCGAGAAGTTTTCTCTGCATTTTCCAACTCTGCAGCAATCTAGCAAGAAAAATAGAACATTGACTACACATACCAAATAAAAAAAACCAAATCAGAAAAAGAAAAGTTAGATCCACATTGAAATAATTTTATATTAATATCACAAAATAATGGGCGCATTTCAAAGTTGGAAGTTCTAGTGACAATTCCTTCTGCCAATGCTTCACTACCGAGTGGTCTGCATCTGCCCTACTTATCACACAAGTGCCAGTTTTAATAGTGAGAACAGGATGAATGGAATCACGCAAAAAAAAACTGAACTCGTGATGCAACAAACCTTGCATTGACCAGGCCATCGTGAGCCGTTGATTCAAAATGCAGAATAGAATAGATATTTTCTAAAATTTCTAATCAATCAAAGTAGCAAGAATGACTCCTCCAAAGTAAAATTCCCACCCATTTTCACAAAATCTTATTACAATGAAATATAAATTATGTAGCCCCCTCAGATTCAATCAATTGAAGGGAAAAAATATCTACTTTGAAGTCTTAAGAAGCAAATGCATTAACACTTAGAGTGTGTTAAAACTGAAGTACTTTTGATTTACATAAGGTTCGGGAAAAGAAGGTTGTACAGAAGGAAACCCAACCAAACCATAAGAGCCAAACCCAAGGGTAGGAAAATTGCTGGATTTATATAACTATACAAAGTTAGGCGAAAAAAGGCTGTGGAAGAGGAAAAAGTTACAAGAGCAAAAACCAATGAAATGGAACAGCGGTAACTATACAAAGTCAACCAAATAACTACACAAAGTCAGGCAAAAAAAGGGCGTGGAAGAGGAAAACGTACAAAAGCAAAAAACAAGGAAACGGAACAGCGGTAAAGTCAAGCAAATAACAATACAAAGTCAGGGAAAAAAGGGTGTGGAAGAGGAAAAGCCTACAACAACAAAAACCAAGGAAATGGAACAGCGTTAACTATACAAAGTGAAGCAAAAAAAAGGCAGTGGAAGAGGAAAAACCTACAAGAGGGAGAACCAAAGAAAGGAAACAGCTGGAGAATTATTAAACTTACTTGTGTGAGGTCGGATTGGAATAGGGGTGAAAAGAAAGCAGGGCGAGATAAGAATAAAAAGGAAGGAGCAAAGATGATTCACCTATAGGAATAGCAGAAGAGTCACACGTAGTAGCATAAGGTAGAAGCGGGGATGAGTCACCTGTAGGAACAACGGAAGGGTGACACGCAGTAGCAGGGCGACTGGAGCAAACAGGTGAATCGAGCGATTGGAATTCATGTGGGTCAAAATAAGCGGCGTTGGAGGAAGGCTCAAAATCTTCACCGGATGCTGGCAGCGGCAACAGTAATCGGTAGGAAAACCTGCGATTTGGGAAGAAGGATTTGCGATTTTGCGATTTGAAGGATTTAATTACCCAACATTATAATAGAAATTTAATATGGTAAGTATATCCAAGAGTACAATATAATTTACCTTATAAAAAAATATAACTGGCCATTAATGCTAGAATGTCAAGACAGAATCATAATAATGTATAGCAAATAACTAAGGGTAAAGTGAACAAATAAAGACCCTTCACGCCCAATGTATCCATAGGCTCAAAATTCCCTTTTCCACATCTGCTTCACTGTGATCCTAACGCAAGCATTTGAAAACAAAATCGTGAACTATGAAAACATACAATAGCAGCAGCCTAAATACAAAATTTTGTAGCTCAAAACTACCCAATCCATTTTAAACCCTAAACCGGTCAAAGTTGTGCATGTCTTACGTTTTCATTGTCATGACAGTTTCAAAGATTGCACAGCCACTCCATTCTGAGCACCGGGGTTGCGATCCCATCTTCCCAAGTGGGGTTCCTGCACAATGTATACACGCACTTTAATATGATAGCTAAAGCGATCACATTAGTAAATGAAGGACGAAAACAAGATGTAGGACTAATCGACAATCGTGCAAAGGCTATATTCAGTTGGACAACCGACAATTGTGCAAAGTGGTGTGGACAAGAGTCATTATGTGTTTTATCTTGTTGATAGTCTCAACATCAAATGCTAAGCAAAGTGAGAATATCTTGCCAAATCAAATTTTCCATGCATTTGAGACACAAAAGTTAGGAATACATAAACTGACTCACCTGTCCAATTCCAGCTAGTAGAAATTTCCAGATCGAGCAAGAGCTAAAGAATTTACAAATCCAACCTACAAAAACAGTGGAGAGATTTGGAAAAACACCAAGGACATTACATCCACCCACTTTAGATGTAAACAAAGATTATATAAGTGACATTGTCGGGCCTATATGCACTTCGCATTGCTAAAGCATCCAAAGCATAATAATTAGACTAGAGAAAGTAAGTCTGCCAAATTTGCTAAAAAGTAGTGCATGATAAGGATCGAAGGAGAAAAACACTACAGTGTAGTTCAGAAATAAAGTGATATTGGTCTTCATAAGTTGAAATTTCAAGCCAACATCACCGATGTAAACAAACTGGAAGACAGCTTTACTCTGCTAACATAGTCGTAGACTAAAGGCTAGGACTTTTGTCTAGAATAATACAAAAGTCTCTTCAGAAAGTGTCATTCCAAATCATGAGCACAAGAACATTGTATGACTTTAAGCCCTAGATGGTTCCTGGTTGTTAGAGATGTAGGAATCATCTTCCAGACCTTAAAGTAACTTTTTAGAACAAAAGGTACAAGTCTGGTGATTGTCAATTCCAGTCAAATATTACATTGAAAATGTTATCTAAGTTTCTGAAAACTTTTCAATGTTGTGGAATTCTAACTGACTCAAACCTTTGAGACAGACGGAAAAACATATGCAGACCATCTACAGAACACAAGATCAGGTTGATCAGCAGAACAAGGTTTTGAAAACTCTTCCATATTTGTGAATCTAGTTGAATCAAACCTTGGGAATGGACACAAAACAATCCAAATTCCACAAAATACAAGATCAGCAATATATAAATCAAAAAGCTATCTGCTTGTTGGATAACTTACCAAAGGGAGCTCAAACATTGGAGTGATTCCTTTGGAATCATTTAGAATTGTCCATAGACGAACATAGCCATTTCAAGCTCCTGAAGCAGCTAGATCACTGTTTTTACACACGGTTAAAGAATTTACCCAGGAACGTGCCAAGGGTGAAGAGAGCTCTGGACTTATAGCAGAATCTCATGCACGATAGATATTGAACATGATGCGTCATATCCAACCTTATACTTTGTAAAACAGTAAGGAGGAAAAAAAATAAAAACTTCTCTTTTTCTGATTTCCTATTTATTTTATAATTTATTAGTGGTGCAACCATACTTTCCAATTGCCATTGTGATTGAGGGACTGGAAAGCAATCTAATCATTCAGTGTGAACACAAAACATGGCGATGAAAACAAGCCATCGTCCCACAACTAGCACACAAGCAAAACAAAAGATACCAGAATGTAATTATAGATGAAGAATTGCAAGGATACCTATGTCTCCATCTGATAGCACACCATTTCCCGGTTCATAAGTGTATAAAGAGAGAGAGGCATGAGCATTTTTCACAATATGAACATGCTTCTTTTTAAGAACGTTCCAGTGTTCAATACTACCATCATCAGAACCTGACAAGAATTCTTCATTGCTAATGAAACTACAGCACTCCAGGGATGCAGCAAAAGCTCGAAATACCAACTGTTTTTCTTCAACAACCTGGTAGATAGATTACAGAGAAAGGGTTAGTTGGACATCTGGAAAGGATTTCAGCAACCTCAAGGCCGTGACTTTCAAAATCAACATTGTTGGATAATTAATCCAGTAACCAAAGATAAGCATCCCAATAAGAAAGTCCTGTCAAAAGATGATTTGTAAGAAGAATTTAGAGAGTAACAAATTATAGAAGAAACCATTGAACAGAGGCATTGTTTGCAAATTTTTCTCTTTCTACCTCCTTTTTTGATTTCAATTGTAAGGTTATATTTTTACCTTCCCAATGCACTTATCACAAGTTCCCTCACATCTTTTCACATCCCCACTACATATTCGTTATTTTTTTTATAAAGGATTAAAAAAATTTTAAAAATTGGGAAATAAAGAGATCAGAGATAACATAAAATCCAAATCCAAACGAATAACAGCTTCTACGAACTGGAGTCGGATAACAACAGCTTCCACAATTTTCAACATTTAATATGTAGAAAGAGAAAAGGGTATAAATCCTAATAAAATTACATCACCTTAGAGCTTCATCACAGAGAAGATGGTAAAAATCATAACATAAACCTAAGAAAATCATCACAACAAATAAATAAGAAAATAAGAAAATCATCTGATAAAAGAGAAAATGGTATAAATTCAACCCTGGTGAGAATCAAATCCAGAATCTCAGCTCCTGCCCAATTGGAGATTTGACCTGATGGCTCGGCCCAATCACACGAAACTCTGCTCGACATTTGCAGTTGCACGTTAGAGGTTCCACCTAAAAAGTAAATTCTGATAACTCTGTGGCCTGTCCGTCAAGCTTCGTGCCTCTCTCAATTCCATGCAAAATAGTCCAGTTTCATGGGATTTAGCGTGGGAGAAGAGGAGAAAGACGTGTATGGCTTCTGATCATTTGCTTTATGTATTGGAAAATTGGAAAGAAATTCAGAGAGTAAAATCGGGGCTGGAGTGGTAGTGTGTGCTTTGAGAAAGTCTTGATGATAAAGTCAATCAATCAGGAAACAAAATCAGGAAACACGAAGCAGGATATCCCAGAAATCACGGGCCATAATTTACTCACCCACTTGCATCAGAAGATGAAAAAAAGGAACGGTAGGAAGATGAAGAAAAAAACAGGTGAAAAAATAGATGCAAATTTACAAAGATGCCATTCGTCAACCAACATTAAAATGTCCCACATTATAGGTTACATATAGATAAAAAAATTAAAGTAAGGGTTGACCGTTGATAAATTAAAGTCAACTTAACTATTAGTGTTTATATACAAAAAGTCAAGTAATTGATGACCGATTATTAGTTAAATTCAACTTAGTTATTAGTGTTTATATATAGAAAGTCAAGTAAGGGTTGACTGATGATTAATTAAAGTCAACTTAGTTACTAGTGTTTATATATATAAAGTAATGTAAGAGTTGATCATTGATTAGTTAAAGTCAACTTTGCTATTTGTGTTTATACGCAGAGAATCAAGTAAGAGATGACTGATGATAAATTAAATTCAACTTAGTTATTAGTGTTTATATATATAAAGTCAAGGTGGGGTTGACCGATGATTAATTAAAGCCAATTTAGTTATTAGTGTTTATATATAAATGTCATGTAAATGATGACCATTTATTAGTTAAAATCAACTTAGTTATAAATGTTTGTGTATAAAAAGTTTAAGTGAGGGTTGATCGTTGATTAGTTGAAAACAACTTAGTTATTAGTGTTTAAACCTAGAAAATAAAGTAAGAGTTTACCGTTGATTAGTTGAAATCAAATTAGTTATTAATGTTTATATATCCAAAGACAAGAAAGGGTTGATCGTTTGATTAGTTAAAGTCAACTTAGTTATTAATGGTCATATATAGAAAGTCATGTAAGAGTTTACCGTTAATTAATTAAAGTCAACTTAATTATAGGGGTTTATATATATTAAGACAATTAAGGGTTGACCACTTAGTTAAAGTCTTTGTTACTTGTGTTTATACACAGAAAGTCAAGTAAGGGTTGACCGTTGATTAGTTAAAGTCAATTTTGTTATTAGTGTTTAGATATAAAAAGTCAAGTAAGGATTTATCGTTGATCAGTTAAAGTCAACTTAGTTATCATTGTTTATATATAGAAAGTTAAGTAAGAGCTAACCACTAATTAGTTAAAGTCAACTTAGTTATTAGTGTTTATACACAGAAATTCAAGCAAGGGGTTGGTTGTTGATTAGTTAACTTATTCGTATTTATATACTAAGTTACTAAAGAGATGAACGTTTATTAGTTAAAATCAAACTTCTTTATTTGTATTTACATATGCTAAGTCAAGTAAAATTTGACCGTTGATTAGTTAAAATTGATTTTTTATTCGTATTTATATATACTAAGTAAATTTAGGGTTTAACTTAAAATCAAACCTCTTTATTTATATTTATATATAATAAGTCAATTAACGGTTGACCTTTAATTGGTTGAATTCAAATCACTTTATTCGTATTTCTATATATATAGTTAATTAAGGGTTGAACGTTAATCAGTTAAATTTAAACATTATTTTCGTAATTTATTTACTAAGTAAAGTAAGTGTTGAGCGTTGACTGGTTAAAATCAACTTCGTTGTTAGTTTAGGTCAACCAAATAAATGAACGGTTTTGGAATCTAAGAAAAAATAGTTTAGTTTTACCTTATGAAATTTTGGAGCGCAGCTGTGCCCTACACAAAAATTTAGGCGGGAACCCTTTGAAACTTTCGGCAGAAAGATTTTGGCGGGAAGATTGACTATTTCAAATTTTCAGCATCAGTCCGGGCACCGGTTATTTGAAAAGCGGTGTTTGGTTATCACCAATTCTCAAAAAATCAGAGTTAAAAAAAATAAATCGGTGCCAAACTTTTATAAACACGGGTTAATTTGGGAACCAAATTTTACTAAACTGGTTCTCGGTTAAAAATGGTATTCAACAAACCAGCCTTAAAATAAATTAAACCAGTGCCCAACCATTTGGGACTCCAGTTTCAGACAATTGAAGCTCTCTGGCAGGTACCATGTTACCCAAACTAAACAATCTGGGCACCCGCACTTACCTTAAATGTTGTTTTGGTACGTTATGCACCCCCACAAAACATGCATTCTTGAAAACAAAAGGAAAAAAATGAAAAATGTGGTGACAATATTTCCCACCAAAAGTTTGGTGAGTGACCGTAACTTTGGTCACTAGATACTAATTTGGTGACCATTTTATATTTCGTCATCTCCACTGGTCACCAAGGATGGTCATCCTATGTCCAACACCTTTCTGTGACCAATTTGGTGACCACGATTTTCACTTGGTCACTAAAAGTTTATTGGTGACCAAAATATAGTGACGAAAATAAGTAAGTCACTAATACGATCATTAGTGACCAAATAATTTGTAGTCACCGGAATTTGGTCACGAAAGCCCTTTTTTCTTGTAGTGTTGGTTCTTTTCTTCAAATGCTAGAATAATGAAATTCATTATCCATTGGATCATACCTCATCAAAAAATCCAGTTGGAAAAATAGTATCGTGTTAAGATCCCATCTAAGCTCTAAATTCCCTCAATTTTCCCATGTTTCTTGCTT
>JAULKL010000002.1:2167702-2184210 GCA_032355745.1 Rubia rechingeri
TACTCTTTATCCAAAATCTGGAATTTCAGACTTCCAAAAAAAGTCTCAGTTTTTATGTGGAGACTACTTAACTCATTACTAGCTTTTGATGATATTTTAAAATGGTCCAGTTTTTCACTGGCTTCTAAATTTATCATTTGTGACTCTGAAGATTCTTTGAACCACTTTTTCAATGATTGTCAATATGCCAGTCAAATCTGGGAACAAATATTCCCTTTAATACACCTAATACCTGCCCAATTGCAAAATATTAGGGACAGATTGTCCTACATCTGGCATGTTAAGACTCCCTCTTCTGTTCAAAATCTAACTACATCTATCATTCCTGCACTTGTTTGCTGGTACATGTGGATAGCAAGAAACAAATTGATCTATGAAGGAATTCCTTTCAATGTTCAAAATGTTGTTAGGGACATTAGGCAAGAGCTGTTTTTCATATTCATGGCAAAACTGACCCACTGGTGTAAGCCTTCTGATTTAGATTTAGCTAACTCTGGAACCATCCCTTTGATGAGACCACCACCTAAACCTATTATACTACCTATTTTCTGGAAAAAATCGGAGGTAACTGATTATAAAACTAATGTTGATGCATCATGGACAAACTCAGGTGATACAGGTTTAGGAATAGTAATTAGGTCTACAAGTGGTGATTTCATAAAGGCAGCAATCAGTTTTTTAAAATGCAACTCGAACTTAGAGGCTGAGATGTGCGCCATTAAATTAGGTTTGCAGATTGCTAAAGATTTAAACATTGACACTGTATTTGAATCATATTGCTCCCTGGCTGTTAATATGATTAAGGATCCTATTTTTGCTAGATGGGAACTCTACAACATGGCTGATGATATCAGCCAAATACTAGGGGAAGGAATATTAAATCATATTAACAGACGGGGGAATACTGTTGCTGATTCACTGGCTAAATATGCAAGAGTCAATAAAAGGAATACATCTCTAGAATTCCAGGAGCTTAACCAAACAACAAAGGGTCTTATTGCTTTAGATAAAATGGGAGTTCCACAAATAAGATTACAGCATACAATAATGGATACTACTCAGTAGCTTTCTAATCTACAATGCAGGTGACCAGGTTTTGCTTCAGGACTCAAACTTACAAATTCAGAATTTACAATCTTGCTCCGGAGATGTTTTAAGCCTTCTCTACTGCTAAATTGGCTTCCAAAATGATGCAGATCACTGTTGGAAGGAAGGATATGATTCCATGGAAACCAGATCAACATGATGGTGAACTTTTCAAATTTTTGGTGTGTAGTTGTGCTGTGTTGTACTGTTCAGCCTTAACATTAGTTACATTTCATGTTATTACTGCTGATTTTGCTATTTTGAGGAGCATTATATACTTATTTTGCTCCGCATCATTCAACGGTATGTAGCCGATTGTACAGTTCAAGAGGACATGTAACTGTGACCTATCTTTCTAGCTTGACCCTATTGGATGTCTGGCCTGAATCAATTCACACGTGGGGTGGAGATTGGTTACAAGAAAAACATCCAAACGAATCACTAGAAACACTTCGGGTGTTCTGAATTGGTTTAGACCCTCTTTTGTAACCTTTTGTACAATAACCTTTTTGGTGGTTTCATCTTTCGGGTTTGGGGAGCCCAATAAATATCTCCCATTCACCATTGGTGGATGTTTTAATTTTTTTAAAAAAACTTGAAATTAAAAGAACAAGCAAGAGTCCCTCACAGCAACTTGCTGTCTCCTCACAGCAACTTGCTCTCCCCTCTTGGATCTCTTCCACAAAAGGTCCCCAATTGAGACTTTTCTAAATCCAAGACCACCATTTCATTTTCAATTTGGTGTAATATAAGCAACAAGTTTATATACATCTCACAAACTACCCAATCTCCAATTCCACTTGAGGAAACATACTACAACAAGTGGCGAATTAAATGATGCAGTTTGCAAATACTATCCAAATGTGGACCTAGTCGGAAATAGTGACAAAACACTTCAACTTCACAACCTTAACTTGACAACTATGGCCACTTCACAGCCTGAACTCCATAAACTTGAGCCATGGCAATGCAAAACTCTTACCACTAGCCCTCTCCGCTTGCTTTGAACAGCTCGACGGACCAGACGACGTCGAATCGCATGGCTTCGGGCACAAGAAAAAGTTCCTCGAACCCAGCTCCATCAGCTTCTCCTCCCTATTCAAACCTGCAACCACAAGAAGGTAAAGTGAGCGGTTATTAAGGGAAAAATAGTGATTTGTGGCAGACACTAGTGGAAACCATGTCTATTAAAGGCGGTTCTTTCAAACGGGGAACTTTTCTGGTCGTGCCTTTTTATCCTCTGCGATCTTTGATTGGTCACCTTTGCCCACCATCAAAGGCGGTTATTTATGATAGAATGTAAAACCCACAAATAATTGTGCCGGTCCGATGAACAGTGTCGCTGATGAACAGTGTCACCGATGAACAGTGTCGCCGATGAACAGTTTCATCGATGAACAATGCCGCCGCTGATGAACATTGCCGCCGCCGATGAACAGTGTTTTTTTTTGGTTTTTTTAAGAAGTGGAGAATTTATGAAAGAAGGAAAAGATTTTCGGAAAAAGGTAGAGAATTCTTAGAGAAACCTGACTGATACCATGATAGAATGTAAAACCCACAAATAATTGTGGCTGTGTGTATTCATATATATACTAAGTACAAAGGGTATACAAGGCAAAATCAGATATGAAAAAGGATATACAAAACCAATCAGAAAGAATATTTCTTTCTTAACCTGATTCTAATTTATCTAATATTCTATTAATATTTCAAACATATTGTGTGGTAATATGAAAACTACATTAAAATTAAGAATTTTGTGTAGCAATTTAAAATGACCAACTAGAAATGAAATTTGTCAAGCAAAAAATAGTCTTATCAATGATGAGTGCAAGAATTGAATCTTGAACTCTCAAGTAAGATGTCCTGACTTTTGAGCACTCGAAAGTGAGTTGGATTTTAATTTTTTCCCTTCCAAATTTTCAAATAGCTGGTCTGATGTACAGTAGACCAGAAATATGGCAACAATTTTGGCTTGTTGCTGCAGGGCATCGTAATAAAAGAGCGAAGAATTCACATGCGCATTCATACTTTTAAACAGCAATGGACGGAATATTTTTGTAAGCAAGTGAAGAAGACTTGGACAACACAGAAAACGTTTCTTCTGCCAAGTTATAATTACATCTTACTCTTTTTTTTCAAGAAAAAGACGTGGTCAATTTTCTCCAAACCTAACCCATATACTTTTTAAATCATTGTCAACCACTTCGATAAGCTTAAGACTAAATAAATCAGGGGGTGCTGAAATTAGCTTTTTAATTCGTAACTAATTCGTCCTTGTGATAGTCACCCTTAAAAATTAAACTTGGCAAAGCTGTTAATAATTGGAATTTTGTATAAACATTAGCTATGAACTGGAAGAAATGCACTGATACTTATTTTATTTATTATAAAAACTGATGTGCATGAAACGAAGAACGATTTTGACATAGATGGCACATACTCTAAATTGTTGGAATGTGATAAAAATAATAATTGGTAAAATGTTTTCCATTGGCCCATTAGCTCAGTTGGTTAGAGCGTCGTGCTAATAACGCGAAGGTCGCAGGTTCGAGACCTGCATGGGCCACTTTTATATAGCATGTCTTGTTTTTACAATTTTACATTTGCCATTCTTTTGATTGAAACACATATGTTACCTAAAAATAAATTTTCCCCACAAAATTATAGGATTGAATAGTAATTTTTTAATTTGGTTCTCATCCAAAAATTTGTTTATAATCCACGAGCTAATATCTATATTGAACCCATTCATCTTCGTACAATAACCGCCCCTCCTTTAAACTCATACAAATTACTAAAAAATTGGCAAACCACGTCAAAATACGATGGTTCATTCATTGTCAATAGCTTTAGGACGTGTTGGCCATCAAATTTTTGTACAGGTCCGGCTAACCCTATGATATGTTAAACATTCAAAACTAAAATGTAGCAATCCATCAATTTTCCGCCATCTCTTAAAGCATTATACCTATTTTTTTATTGAAGAGATACGAACATTTCCGTCTCATAGCCGGGGTTCGTGCTTCGACTACCCTTTGTTGATTTTGACCTTTGTCCCTGACCCGTTCCTCCGGTATTCAAAGTTGACATATTCTTCTATGATTATAACCACCAAAAGGTGTTTGAAATTGGAAAAGGCTAGATTCCGGCTCCAGAATTCGCTTTGGAGTTTCTGATTTTGGATTTTATGAATCTCGATTTGGATTATATATATATGTGTGTGTGTATGTATGTATTAGATTTCATTCTGAGCTTGTAACATCCTCTTGCTGTCACAATTCAAAGCCAAAAATTTATTCTGAGCTCGTAACAATATTCGGATCTATAATTTATAATAAGTCAAAAATATGGCCGGACACGGAACAAAATTTTGTGGCTTAAAAAAGGCATCAATTATAAAAGAGAGCCATTTGAAACTAGATTGGGAACGGAATGTACATCAGATTTCGGAACATGAGTTCAGAGCTCGGATAGCCTCTATTCGTAATAAAGAAAAGGATTAAAAAAACAATGTTAACCCATCTTGAATTAGGTTGGGAACGGAAAGCATGTTAGAGCTCGGAAATACGGTTCCGAGCTTGGAAATACATAAGTACGGTCCTTAACTAACTTAAACCGATTGACTTCCGATCTTGTAACCAAGTCGGTCTATCTACTTTACAAAGGGTTGAACATGTTCCGAGCTCGGAATTAATTTGGAGATAATGGTTATCTCTTAAATTCCTAGTCCATCTAAAAATAAACCCTAAATTTCCAAATCTATTATGACAAACAACTAAACCCTAAGTTGAAAATCAAAAAGGCGACCTATTATTAAAACCCAAAATTCAACTAAAATAAAAAAAGGCTACCTATAATTTAACTATTATTAAAACCAAAAATCCATTAGGAAAGTACTTAAATTGTATGAAACTCATACAAACCAAATGAAATTTATTCTTACATCAATCAAATAGTTATAATCATTCAAATATTGCAATAGTCTTCAAAAAGTTCCAACTAATCATCTTCAAAAAGTTCCAACTAATCATCTTCTTCGTTCGCATCTTGAAACATGGCATCAATCTCCGAATATGTTTGCTCTGAAGCATCACCCCCGAATCTTCTTCCTCATCCTCTCTATCATGATCCTCATCGTCAGAGTACTCGGGCTTGAAACTTGGTATGGATTCGTCGTCGCAGAGTTCAATGTGGAGGCCAGGAGATGCAACGAATTTAGCATGCCTCACTTCCGCTGCTGCCACCTCATTATTCGCGGCACTCACATCCTCTTTAATTCACGCAAAATATTTTTTGAACGTAGACATTCAAGACCTCTGGGTACCTTCATCCAAAAAATATATGAGGTTCTTGTTAAATTCAAGTATTAATAAATTTGATAAGACAATTTTTTTAATAAATTCTTCCGCTAATTATACTTACGAGCTGAAGATCATGCATCCCTCTACAAAGTAACCTCCCCCTAAGGCTTTGGCGGTAGTTCCTGACATCGTCCGATATGCGTACATGTTATCATCACCCAACACCAAATGCTTGTGATCAAACCAAGCCTCATCATAGTAGTCCAAACGGAGCGGTTTGTCAGCAAGATCCACTTTCCATTTCTTAATCAACATGGTGATTAAACCACCATATGGGAGATCTTTCTTCTTCCCGGCAACCACTTTCAGCATGTACACGAGAATGGTATACCCAAATTTATTTTAACCCCCTCAACAATGTAGTAGAACAACATGAGGTTCCTGATGGTAGGCTTGCATGCATGACCACCTGACAAAAAGATGTTCTTGGAAGATCCACTCGTAGAATAGCATACGCTCTACACTCAAAACCCCACATCATACCCCCCAGCCTTCCTGACGCTCCCCGGTCCATGGAAAATATTATCTACCCATAGCAATTGGCATAAAGGGGTGGCTTCAGCAACCCCGTGTCGATTTCTTTGATGGAATATTCAATTGGACCCTCCCTAAAAAGAGTCCTAAGTTTACTGGGGTTCGTGTAAGAGAAACTTAGGGCTTCATTTATGGTAAATTCGTAAAGGAATTTTTAAGCCATTTACCTTTGTGAGGTCCATTTTGTTTCTACTTTTACCTAAATTGGCATAGAATTGCAATACCTCGTCGTAATGGATTGGTTCATCCAATTTCAATAATCTATCAAAGTTAACT
The DNA here is from genome assembly GCA_032355745.1 of Rubia rechingeri. NCBI lineage: Eukaryota > Viridiplantae > Streptophyta > Magnoliopsida > Gentianales > Rubiaceae > Rubia > Rubia rechingeri. Next base: position 2,173,963 of record JAULKL010000002.1, read on the forward strand.
TGTTTTTAAATACCTAAGCAAATAACCTAAGCATATATTTCAATGTCCGAACTACGGATAACTTTTGGATTCGCTCATTGTCTACGATGAAAATCCACGTACCTTTGTTTTACTTTCCCATTGAAGAAGAGTTCCGAATGTCCAATTTCCCAAATTCGATGATGACTCCGCATGGACGCATTACCCACTCTTCCACCTTCCATACCACCTTTATACCTCGGTATTGTCAATTTTGGATGTGGAATTGATAAAATTGATAGGGTTTTGAGGGTTTTGTGGTTTGGGGATTTCGTTCTAGGGAAAATCAAAATTATTTGCCCATTTTCCTAAGCTCAGAGTCCGGAACTTGTTCCCACCTTTTTGCCTAAGCTCAGAGTTGCTTTTGACTTCGTAATGGGTCCCCAAATTCGTTTCGAGTTTGGAGCTTAAAATCGGGGGTGCTCAGCTATAGGGCATTAAAGGCGGTTTCAAATGGGTAATTAATACACATTTGACTCTCCGCAAACTCCCTCCATTTTTTTCTCTCCAGAACCCTACTCTCCTCTTCCATCACTCATTCCATCACAAATTTTTAACCCAATGGCCTTGTATGTTGTAAACTACAAGAAACTCAACACATTATCATCTACACAACCAAATCCCTAGAATTTAATCCAAAAAAGAAAGTGTAGGGGTTAAGGTTTCTCCTTCATGAGTGTTCTAAGGAAATTAATTCATTTCTCTTCCAAACCGTTTTGTTTGGATGAAAAGGTAAACACTTCAGCATTTCTTGTTCTATGCTTAGAATTTTAGCTTGGTTTTTTTCCTTTTTGGATATATTCATGGTATAAGTTGATATTTTTAAGTATGATTGTATAGGTTTTAATCAATGTGTTTGATTTTCCTTTACTATACATAAAACCCTAATTTTAGTCAATTTTTGTTTGATTGTGATGCATGTTGTTAGGTAGTATAATCACCCGAAAGAGGTCTCGTGACGAACAGGTACGTGCACTAGGTGGAAATCACAAACCTTAGGCAATAAAGAATGAAGAGGAGGGGTCGGAGGAGGTTGTCATATCTAGGACACATTGTAAGACATTAGAGAGGAGAATGTCTAGGAAAGAATTAACTTTGTTGATTTTCAACAAATTGGGAAAATGTTTGTCGGAGGAACGAACTAAATGGTTTAGTTAGGTAGGGAAGGTTGGTAGAACAAGGGTAGAACAAGGGGTACGATAATTGGTACGAGTTTCCAAAAGAATATAAAGAAGTACTATGGACGGAGTCCAAGGTACGTTCAATTAAATGATGGAATACAAATTATTGAAATAAAAATCCAATTATTTTTTGTACATTAACCTTAAGCTATTTATTTCGACTTCGTAACCGATGTTAAAATCTAAAAAGAGGTCGTTTGAGATTGATGCTCCGTATATGGAGGATTTAAAGAAGAGGGCATTGACCATGATGTCGAAGAGTTGGAGAGAACACAAGTATACCTTGTCTAGTGAATACATATTCTCAAGTAGAAAAGGAGATCCTCCATAAATGGTATACACATATTCAACCGGAAAGTTGGGAGATACACAAGAGAATAGGCTTGGAGAATGACAAAAATGTGAGCCCTTTTATTTATAATTTTTTTAACTTTAAATTATATTTTTTTTGTTTTAACATCTCTATGAGCTCCGAACGTAGGGTACGGGGATTGATAAACAACGGACTGGAAAAAAAAACATTACCCCTCATTGTAAGAGTCGTGGGGGACATGGATTGGCTGCCCTCGAGTTAATTAAACAATGTTTTGAGAGGGATGTCCAACTCGCAATCGACGGAGGGATGACCGAGGAATAGGCAAGATCATTGGAAACACCAATCGATGAGGATGAAATTGACAGGTGCGATCTATTCCTAAATATCCGTCAAAACAATAAGGGTGGATATGATAAGGATCCCGAACTTCAAATTTCCGAACGAATGGTAAGCCCCTCAAATTTTTTTCTAGCTAAGATTAAAATTGGTATTGTATACATTAAATTTTTTTGTTTAATAACACGTATGTAGGCTAATTTAAAGCAAGAACAATTGGAAGGGTGATTCATTTCCTCGGGTAAGCATGACATCCTATGCGAGGTGATTGAAAAACCCGACCACCCGGGACATGCTAGAGAAGTTGGAGCATTCTTATCCCAGAGAGATGCGTTTGGAATTGTCCAATCCTACAGTAGGGATAAACCATCCCGGGTTCACGTGTTGCAAAAGAAAGCACTACTACGAGACAAAAGTATCGGGCAAAAGAAAGCACTATTGTGATTTTTTGAATATCGCTCTAGACATTGCATTTGTGTGAGCTATACATTGATCAAGGGGACAAGGGTAGGCCAATCCACGTTGCCGATGGTATTTTGCACTAGTCAATGCGATATCATCACCATCACTCTGTGCCAATTGGAAATGGGATTTCTAGAGTTTCATTGGAGAACTCGCTGGTCCTCAACACCCTATTGCCAATTCCATATGGCCACCACAAGCATGTGGGACCCACCCAAGGACTATTTCTTCTATGACCCCATCGCCTAATTTACGCGAACCTTACAAAGGATCGTCATTTGAAGGACAAGCCTACAACGACCCCAAAAATAATTGATAAAACACCAAAGAAGGTTAGACCCGCAGTCACAAGGGCACAAGTTTTGAAGGATTCACCATACTTCGTTAGGGTCTTGTATGATTTGATGGGCGAACACCAAATCAACTCAACCTACTTATTTTTGGGGAATGGATGCGTATTTGGTCAAAAACGGGAAATCATTGCCTCGTGGAGTGAGTTCGATGAACAGTGGAGCTATGACCAAGTAAATCAAACCTTAATGCCTACGTATTGTAAGTACTATACCTTTATGCATTCAACGAAATATTTTATTATACCAATGATTTTTACAATTAATGTTAATTATTTTATTTCGAAGGTACATGTATTATTTTAAATTTTCAAACCAAAAGGAAAAGTGGGGGATAGGTTATTTGACCGGTGATGACACAAGAAATCGACAACACAGTCAAAGAGAGGATCGACTACATCCGCAAAAGTCTAGGATGAATAGATATATAAAAAATCGTTTCACCTTACATTGAGAGGTGATGGTTAAATTCTAATTTACTTCAAACCACATATTTTATGAATTATTTTTAAGTATATAAATGTTGTAGGGACCATTCGATATTAATATTTATTGTCTCGGCGAAGAATCACATTTACTGTATGGATCCTCTTCATTTTCAACCTTCCGAGATATTTCTTAAGATTTTGGGTGCCTCCATCGTTTATCCCGACCATACTAGTACTAAGGGCTTGGACGTAATCAAGATTAATGTGTGATTTTTTTTTCATGTTGACAATAAGTTTGAATTCAAAAATTTTGAAGTTTATTTATGATTAATTCCTTTCATATTAATTAGTACAAGAAACAAGCGAAAAATTGGGAGTGCGGGTATTACATAATGATACATGCGGCAGAGTGTCTCCAACAAGTCGTATGGATTATCTTGAAATCGACGAAGTAAGAATTGGGTTAAATCTTGTTCCATTGTTTTCCATGTTGTAGTTTAATTTAATGATTTATTGCACATATTATTAACATTCTTCAATTTACAGATTTTTTCAAAGGATCACAAGCCGTATTCGAAAGTTGATATCAAGATGGCAATAAATTTCTTGGCTAGGTATATTGTGAAAGCCCGTTCCGCTTCTATTGGAAATCAAAACGTAGTGGTATAAGTAGTTAGTATATATGATGACATTGTCATTGGAATAGAATTAGCTAGATTTCTATTCCTATAGATTGTTGTTTCGCTAGCGTAGCCTATAATTTTTTATAGATAGTGTAAAAATGACATGTATTTTGATGTAATTTGACCTGTTATATGAGGCTTTCATGTGGCCGGATTCTAATGAAATGGCAAAATTTTATCATACTATCTAAATAGTGTTCTGATCTCAGAACAAATTTCTGAATTTCAAAAAAATCAATGGACACAATCACCGGTTACAAATTCATAACAGAAGATCCAACAATTGTTCCGAGTACGGAACAATTTTTCATGCATTAAATGGTTTCAAAGCCTGAATTTACAGCGTAGGGCCGGAAATAGCGTTTGAGGCAGAAACTAATTGAGCTGGTGTAAGAGTTATTCCGAGCTCATAACCCTTCACAAGTTACGAACTCAAAACTAATCAATAGGTCCAACGCCATGAAGCAAGTTTCGAAATCGGAACAGATTTAAGGCAATTCTTCTCCCCTTTTTAAAGGCAGTTTTGAACCGCCTTTGATGGTAGCGTTGGAAGGCGATTTCCGGAACCGCCTTTGATCATCATCGATCAAAGGCGAGACCAAAGAATTCACTCCCAAAGTGACTTCTCTGGTTCAAAGGAACTGCCTTTAGTAGAGCTTTCTCCACTAGTGGGTCATGGACCGAGTAAAATCGGAAGCAAAAAACAATTTTTACCATCTTAGTTAACCACTAAATTCATCCCCTATTTATACTCCAAGTTCACCAATGGCCAAGAACTCTCAAGCAAAAACTTATCCCAAGTTCCCAAGAAATCCTCTTTCTTGTTTCAAACATGGATTGTGAACATTGAGTACAAATAGTTGTTGCCAGAAAAATATGATGGTTGAACCCCAATAATAATAAAAAAATGTTTTAATTTGCTAAACATGGGATGAAGTTATACAGTTTTATGATAAGTGATGCCATTAGCGTAGTTGGATTTTGTTTGCCTTGGTAAAAGCTGAGATTTCTGTGTCTTTCTTTAGATGTCAAACTCCTTTGTATTCCAGAGTTCTAGTAGTTCACTTGCAAGTTTCTGATATATTTTCATGTGAAGAATATAGAGTTGTGATGTCATAATGAATTTATTATTTGCCTCTGCTTTATTTTTGTATTGATGTTGATCGTATATAGCTGCAAGTAGGTGTGGGTTTCAATCAAGCATCTCACTGTCGAAGGCTTTCGGCATGTTGCCTGGTTGGTTTTTGCATACTGTTTCTGTAAGAAGAATTTCTATGTTAAAAAAGCATTTCTAGAATAGGCTCATTTACAAATCATAATAGAGAATAACCATCCATTTTAAGAGATTGCATGATAACAATACAGAAGTGCGAGGAAATGATATGATTATACATTAATACTTGCTGCCATTCAGTCTAAATAACCAGTTAGTAGGTGGAACTAATAAAGCAAGGCAGCCATTGGCAAAAGGTATTCTAAAACTAGTACAAGTTGGTTCGTATCATGAACCCGCCATAAGGCATGTAAAGTGAACCAATCTAGCAATTTTGCAGAGATTTTCTGCATCCATGACTTGTGGTTGCCATGTTCCGTCATCACCCACACATGAGCTACATCTGATCCCCATCTTGGATTGCAAATGGCTAGTGAATCATCCAACACGCCCATACATATACTTTCACATGTCCAATAGATGGGGATAGGATCTCTGTTTCTGAAGTCATCAAGAAGTGGGTGGCGCTGTATCTGGACCGGGGATAGGATCTCTGTTTCTGAACTCAGCAAGAAAGATGGGGATAGGATCTATGTTTCCGAACTCAGCAAGAAGAGGTGTGTTGCACTGTATCTATACCTGACCGGATCCTTCAAGGAGACACCGAAGAAAATTCGCCAGCAATGTTCGCGAGAAAATCTCGAGGTTGAAATAGTATTAGTACTCGCACCCTTATGACCGATGTCGTGTGTAAGATAGAAGAGCAGGAGATATCATCTTACTGGGTGATGACAATGGTGGATGAGGAAGCAACCAGCAGGCTGTGAAGGCTCTGTTGCGTGGTTGCAGGGACGCCCTGATCTTCCTCGCGGATGGGGGCAAAGCTGGAGAATTAAATGGCATAAAATTCATGTCAGAAGAAGACTCAAAACTCAACCATTGGCCGCTTGTGGACAAGTATCCCTTCACGAAAAAAAAGCCGTCAGATAATATCTATGGTCATCTAAGGCCAGTCCTAGTATAAATACTAGTGAAGCAAATTCTGTTTGTTCCCAACAGAGTTTGTCGGTGACTGACCTTACATGGTTATAGATACCATTTAACATGCTCTTTCTTGTGAAGGGATACTTTTCCACAAACGACCAATGCCTGAGCTCTGAGTCTTCTGACATGAATTTCATACCATCGAGTTCTCCAACTTTGCCTCCATCCGCCAGAAAGATCAAGCCTCCATGCAACCACCACAACAGAGCCTCTACATCATGCGAGTTGCTTCCCCATCCACCATTGTCATCATCCAGTAAGATGAAAACTCCTGCTCTTCTATGTTACACACGACATCCGTCATCAAGGGTACGAGTACTGCACTATTTCAACATCGAGATTTTCCCGCAAACATTGCAGACGAATTTTCTTCGGCATCTCCTTGAAGGATCCGGTCAGGTAGAGATACAGTGACACACCTCTTCTTGCTGAGTTCAGAATCAGAGATCCTATCACCGCCACCAGATAGAGAAGTAGATTTGGAAATTCACCCAAAAGTTCCTCTAGACGGACGGGCGGCCCAGGGCCCATCTTCTATAGATAAGTTGAAAAAGAAGTCCAACCTGCAAAACCATTTTGTTGGGATACAGAACAATGGCAGCATAGAAGAAGGCATCGATCGAGTGTAGGCCGAGAGAGTTGCAGAGAAAGTGTTGAGACTCGTGTCCCAGAAGGGAATTGCAAGGTCGGGAAAGGAGTCAAAGAACTTGTAGAAAACCACCTCCTCATCAGCAACTCGCACATCGGCAACCATCACCATCTCGAAACTCATCTCCCTTTGAGAATGCAGCTGCTTTGTTAAGTCCTCAATTGTTTTCTTTGCCGTGTCAAGTTGCTCAGCTGTTTCATCCTTCTCAGCAAGCACAGAAACACAGCTGCAAGTTCTTCCTGTGCATCCGTTGACTTGGAGGACTCGTAAGATGCCAGTTCCTCCGCAAGTTTGATATTCGTTTCAAGAAGCTTTTCATTCTCCTGTTGAGACTCACCCAACTTGCCTTCCAGTTCCTCAATAATGTTTCCTAGGCTGATCATTTTTCCCAGGCAGCTCAGTTTTCCTATCGATCATGAATTTGCACACCTTCAGTACAAATAGGCAGGCCAAATAGGTACAAAATGTTACATAGATATGACTAAGATCACTTAAGTGGAAAAAAGGCAAGTCCAGAATATTTGTCAATGAATGGGGGATGTAAGGTAGCACTCAGTGGTTAGTGAAGAATGGATATCAAACTTGAATTACAAAAAAAAAACATGATTGTATGGCAAGCACAGCAGAGCACATTTGGAGTAGCTAAAGATTCCCCGAGCAAGAAGTTAAGCGATATCATACTCAAATAAATGCCACAATTGTATCAATGGAAAGTGGAAGCTACAGAAAGTAATTAGACAATCAATTCACTACATCTAGATGTCACTGGTACTCTGAATTAGCACTGGAGGAGGTTCAGATGTCACTGGCACTAAGCTGGGAATGCTAGATGCCTAACAAAAGCCAAATGTGTTAAAAATCTCTTACGGCACCTGAAGTTAGCAGCCACGTCACACATGTGCCGACTGCTAGTTTTGGTAACGATAAGGGTTTACTTTCATCACCCTGCTTAATTATTGCAAGGAGAATAAGATGCAAAATGTCACTTGCTTGGGTTAAGCTCCATTTACATGTTTATGAAAGGCACTTGAAATTTTGGGTTTCCTCAAGTCTCGACAGCACTCATTTATTATTCATCAACAGCCAATACTCGCCTTAATAAACAAGCATTAATGAACATAATTCAAAGTAGAGTAAAGAATGGATCGTAAATAGCAGTCAATTGTGCAGTGAGAGCTAAGAAACCAAAATTGGGTGAAGGAAACCTGAAAGGTATGAGCACGTAGCTGCCATCCATGTTTCCTCACCATCTCTGCCTCTGCAACATAAGAAGACGGTGAGGACGGCCAGGGACTCGGGTGTCGACGGACCTAAATGAGAACTGAGAGGAGTCGATGCCCCACATCCTACGATGACTGGCCTTACACGGCCATGGATACCATCTAACATGCTCTAACTCTTTCTCGTGAATGAATATTTTTAAATAAGCGGCAATGCCTGAATTCTGAGTCATGAATTCTATTCCACCTAGTTCCCCAGATCTGCCACCCTCCCACCAACGCAACAAAGCCTCCATAGCCCTGAGGGTTGCTGGCCCAACAATAGACGCATTCAATTTTTTGTTTTCTTCCTTCTGACTTAATTTTAGTGAATAGTTACAGCACGCCCTGTATTTTCAGATTTTTATTTTTAAAATTTTTTGACTCAGGGTTATTATGGTCTTTTTACCAATTTTTAGCCAATTTGGTTGTTGACATTTTGGTCAAAGAAGTCTAGGATTATTTTTGTACTTTCAGATTTTACAAGGTCATTTCTAAACTTTTGTCCAAAACATAGTATTAAAAACACCCGTTTCCCTTATAATAATGCACAATCTCACATAAAAGAATGCACATCTTTACAATTTGAATTACACAAAACATGACTGGGGATACGATACTCATGATACCCCAGGGATAACATATAATTTACCTTAAAGTATCGTATATCAAATACAATTTCCATACGGTACGCTGGGGATACATTTTTTCTGTATCCCCAGTGAATGAATTAGGTAATAATAATAAGTTAATTAAAATAAATCTACCTACTATTATTTAGGTGGTAATAACTACCAATTGCTTTAGATAATCAATGTAACTGGGGATACCATCCTTTACTGTATCTCGGGTGCACGGTACAATATACCATGTCCACAAATTATACTGAGGATATAGTGACCATTGTATCCCCAATAGTATTAGAATTATTAGTGTGATTGATTTCCTTAAAACATGGAAAATGGATTTGTGTTTATCTTTTATTATTAAGAGAGAGCGCAAAAATGACCCTATTCAATTCAGAAAGTGCAAATATAACCATGTATAACCTGAAAGTGCAAAACTAACCCTATGTTTTTGTAAAATTGTGCAATTATATCCATTTTTCTCAATTCCGAAGTTGACTCAAAAACCATTTATTGACCAAACATGAAAAGACATAAATACCCCTAAGTTCATAAATGAAAAACCTAAAGACCATTTTACCCCTCAGTTCCTCTTCTTCTTCAGTTTCTTCTTCTTCTTCAGTTTCTCCTGCTCCAACACCCCGTCGCTCCGCCGCCGTTCAGCCCCTCATCTCTCACCACTCACCCTCGCTGACTAATCTCCACTCTGCCACTGGCTAGAGCCACCGTCGTCCGAACCCATCTCATTTCTCCAATCGAAACCAAGATCTCATCTGCCTCCGCCCACCACCTCCGCCCACCACTTCCGCCTAAACTCTAGAACCACTGTTGCCCAAAACCAGCTCTGTCGTTCCTCGTCGCCGCCCAGAAACCTTACCCCGCCGCTCCGTCACCCACCACCAGAATCCTCACCCCATCGCCCACTACCAGAAACCCTAACCTTGCCTCTCCGTCGCCCACTACCAGAAACCCTACCCCCGTCATTACGTCTCTCCTTCGCCCACCACTATAAACCCTACCCCTGCCGCTCCGTCGCCCACTACCACAAACCCCACCCCGCCGCTCCGTAGCTCCACTGTAGACTCTGCATCCAAGGCCTCCTCCTCTGCGCCGACACCAGCTACGGTGGTTGTACCTAGGGATTTCGGTTGCAATAAAGGTGTTTAGAGAGAAAAACCAGAAAGAAAGAAAGTTAGGCGAGGGCAACGTGTTAGGGCGAAGAGAAAGAAAGTCAGGAAATTTTATGTTTTGATGTAAACCAGAAAGGGCGTTAATGTCTTTTACTTCTTCTTTTTTTAAAAGATTTTTAACTGAAGCGTATAACGATCATTTCAATTATTTCTGCCGTTGATTTTTTTATCAACAATTTACAGTGTTATTTTTGCACTTTCAGATATTACAAGGTCATTTATGCACTTTCGCCCAAAACATGGGGTTAAAAATGCACTTTTCTCTCTTATTAAAGTACATAAATTAACAATTAGTTACTAATTCCTCCGTCCCACCAATTTTGGCTTATTTAAATTTTTACGGTTTTCAATGATAATGTTTGACCATCAATATCTCTAGACAATTCCATGTAAAAAATTAATATTTAGAAAATGAATGTTAAAATGAATCTGACAATATCTCACATGATATTTTTATTATACATATATTAATTCATATTTAGGATCAAAGTTT
>JAULKL010000002.1:3205681-3221132 GCA_032355745.1 Rubia rechingeri
CTTATTACTCTATACCCCACCACCTTTGGGTTTTTATGACTCCTCCAAAAGTAATCCTGACATAGCTTTGAAAAAAGATAACTAATTTCTTATGGGGACAATCAGAAATAGGGAATAAAAAAGTGTGGAAAAACCTCAAAAACCTATGTTTCCCAACTAGTTAAAATGATCTAGGACTTAGGAGTTTTATTGATAACTTTTCTCTTAAACTGAGGTGGAAATTCCAGCTAGAAATAACACCATGGTCTTAATTTGTGTGGTTTATCCCTCTAAATTAGAGAAAATCACATAATTGGAAGAGAATAACCAGGATTAAAACACCGTCTGAGAGTAATACATGGGCCATACATGATAATGGATTGGCCAATTTTTATACATCTAATTAGACTGGCTATAGCTCTTTACAGGATCTCTGTGAATAATTGATCAATTTTATGCCATTAAACTCCACAATTACTAATTTTATAAATAATAAGCCTCAGCTTATACTATACATACAAAATATGCCAACTAGCATTCTTACTTTTTTTTGCAAGATGTATAGATCAATCCCCTCAGATAGGACATGTTGATATGGAAACCAGCCCAGAATGGACAATTTTCATTTAAATATGCATGCAACACAATTACTAAGAAGAGAAGACCACTGAGAGCATTGCAAAAGGTTTGCCGCTCCAAACTTCCTAAAAAGGTAACTCTATGTATGTGGAAACCAGTAAATGCAATTTTACCCTTTGATGACATCACAATCGATTTTGATACCAGCCTTGCATCTAAAGGCCCCATGGCTTGGACTCTGATACCCAATCACATTTTTTAAACGATTCTGATATGGCATCTCAAATCTGGGATAAGTTTCATAACATATTAGGTTTCAAATCACCTCAATTTCAGTCCATTTTTTACAGACTTACTTTTTTACTAGTCTAAACATGGTCACACTGTCTTACACACAAATTTAATCACAGTGGCACCATCCTTTAGATTTTGGAACTTGTGGAAACGAGGAACAAACTACTAGGTAGTATATGATAATCACAAATCTCACTTACCAATAGTAATAGAAAGCATAAAAGATATTTTCCATGCTTTCTATAATAAACATGCCTACAACTCAAACTCAATGACTAATATGGGTTCACGCGGGATTGATTCCATACTTAAGACCAGCCCCAAACCTAAAATCAGGATCATCATATGGAAGAAACTAAATTTACCTTTTAAAATGAATGAATTTATTGTATTGGACATAAAATTGAAATTTAAAAGTCAACTAAAACAGACAACACGTTCGTACGGTTGTCGTTCATTAAGTCAATTCATTATCTCGAAAACGTCCATTTGACTTTATTTTTGTAGGAATAAACTTATATTTAGGAAGGATATAACAAACTAATAGAAGATCAATATTATTAATTTTATTGAAAGCAACCGTACATAAACATACTTTCATTTTAATCGCTTTTCTCTTTAATAAAACATAATTTCATGAATGGGTGTCTGATTACAACTAATTTTATAGACAAATAGTGTTCGGACTTTTGAGGTATTCATAGATAGGGGAATCTAATGATCATTTCGATAATGAAGAAATAATCAGACATAGTCTAATATATACAAAAAAGAATAGTTTAAGTGTAAATAAGAAAACATATTTGTGTGGAGACAAGATAAAAATAAGTGTAAACATATCATTACTAAAACTTATGAATTATGTTATTTTTAAAACAATGTAGTCCCTTTTAACCTCATATGAGACGTGAAACCAACAAAAAAAGTCAATAGTAACCGTAGGATCTACATGAACCATTAGAAAACACAAAATTAATTAAATTAGTTTTACCTTGATAGGAATTAAGAGCAAGCATTCTAGCTGTGGAGACTAAAGATTCATTATCGTGGTCAACCAACAAAACTTCAATCCCACATTCCATTGCACTACTAGGCTCTGTAAGAGAAGTGACATTAGAATCAATTTGTAATGAAGATGATTGAGGATGTACTACTGAAACATTAAGATTGATGGATTTATGAGAAACATTCATCCTCCCTAGGAGATCATCACCATGTCCATTGGTATGCATTTTTTCCATATCGAAAATTTGGGATGGGGATTTGGTGAGAAGAAGAGTGAATCAAGAACGTATGTAAAATAGATCTGTAAAGAAATGAAACGAGATATTTGTAGTGCAGAATCAAGTATTAATTACCATCACTTCATATGGTAACCAATTTTTTAATTAAAAATATATAATTTTTGTTTTCGGAAAATATAAAGCGTGAGCATTGAGCACGAAGAGTAAACATCAACAAAATTAATTGAGCTATTTTTCATTAATGTTTCAATGTCTTTTGCTTAATCTCTATCCCTTTACAGATTTAATGTACTAAATGTGCCTTGTTCTTTTTTACTCATATTCAACTAAATTAATTGTGCCTTGTAAATATGTTTGTCACTATTATATTCAACTAAAAATTCCACAAATGTTATTATTCTTTATATAAAAATATGCAATGTACTTTAAATAATAAATTATATAAAAACATATATATATATAAGATAACAAAATTTACTGTGACTTTTATCTTGAAGTAATAATAATAAAATTTCAGAGCCATCCATGGTTATGAAATATAAGAATAAGTCAATATTGCTTGCCCTTTTGTGAAAAACCTAATATAGTGAGTGACATTTTGTTTTGCCCTTTTGTTATCAATATCTAGCATTCTGATTTATTTCCGTGATTAGTTTGCACGTGTTGTGTGTTTTTGTGATTTCCTAAAATATCGTATGAACTAAAAAAAGCTGATCTAAAATGCAATGGTCAGAGTTATATCGCAGATGCTATTAAAACGTAGTTGGGTGATAATGTGCAGTTTTCCAGTGTCTTTTATGGAGTAGATCTTAGTTTAAGGTTACTGTGATATTTTAGCCGATAAAGAAGATAATAAGGCAGAACCTTAAACCCCTACGTGAACAAGAGAAACAACCTGTCACTCGCTCATCGAATCTAATGTGTAACAACTAAGCCTAGAGCAGAGAATCAATATGTTCCACAAAACATGTTGCATTGAGTAGACAAACATAGGAAACTTCAAGGGCCCACTGAAGAACCTGATCGGAGCACCTCCCCGTGGATTGATGAATTACAGAAATTCGCAATGCAAGAGTGTTTCAATCCTCCGCATAACCATTACCAAATATACAAAGACAAAGTTTACGACATATTAATTGAATCCAATATAGGCTAGCAGCCAGAAGGAAATACACGAAATTTATACAATAGACTTGGAAAGGAACTCGTCTAAGAAACAAGGCAAAAAAAGCACATTACAGAAATTGCACTATTACATCGACATATTGGGAACATTATACACCTATCTATGATGACGGTTTGCGAGGTACTTGCTTCCTCGGTCCCATCAGGTTGATATGATTCATCTACTAATGCTTAACCTTGTTTTCCTTCATCTTGCAAAATAGCCTCCTATTTCCACCGCAAGTGTAAATACGCCTCATGATGAGTCATGTCACCGTACTCCATTCTTCTCATATGCATCACATGATACGACTTATGATCCACGATTGGACCAAACTCTTCATAATCAAGTTGCATACTCATCAGATCCACAATATCATAATACGAGTGGACAACTTATTGCAAGTTCCTCACTTTTTTCCCTAAGTATCGACAGCGAGATCTCATCGTCTCAGACGAATCCATGCGCTCTTTCTCTATCGCCACCGCAATCTCCTCTCGATGCCTGTAGTTCACATCAAGTTGGGTCTTGAGTGTCACTTCTAGGTCGTGGCATCGCTCTTTCAGTTTACGATAATATATGTCCAGAGTGTCACACTCTCACCTTATATTTTAATATTTTTCATATATTTGAGTATTACAAGCTAATTGTTCTTCAAGTTTACACTGTCATCCACTGGACATTGCATCAAGATGCTCACGTTCCTTCTTCAACCCATCAATTTGGGCATACAAGTCATCTATGCGATTTTCCAGATTCGTGACCATTTTCATTTTTGAGTGGTTTCGCGTGGTTTATCAACCAAGAACCTCCTCCACTCCTTCTCTTAAACCATAAGTGTCATAAACTCTTCTTGTTGTTTACATATCATTACAATTTGTTCATCATTATCTTCCTTATCTCATTTGAGCTTCACAATCTTTCAACGCCTCTACCTTTCAAAGCATAAGTGTCATAAACTCTTCTTGTTGTTTACATATCATTACACTTTGTTCATCATTATCTTCCTTATCTCATTTGAGCTTCGCAATCTTTCAACGGATCTACCTTTCAAAGCCAAGGACAATCAAGGGTAGCACTTTAAAAATATATATACACACACATTGATCAAAGACTATTAAGGAATTGTAATATTATTTGAATATTACTTGTAATTGTAATTAGATTACAATTCCTTTTTCTAGTTGAGTTTAGGTCTTTTGTACTTCTATATAATGTACCCCAGAGCATGAATACACACACAGATTATTACCCTTATTTTCTTCAAAGACTATATAGATATATTCAAAAAAAATAAAGATATAATTTTTCGTTCGAAAAAGCTAGCCAAACAACCAAAAATGTTTATATCAATTACATTACATCTCTGTCATAAACTTTTAAATCAACATTGGCCAAAATCACAAAGATTAAGTTTTTCAAGTTATTACCGATCGAGAATTATACGAGCACTTTTAAAAATCGGAAATGATACACCAAGGTGAATGAGAGGTCACTTAAACACGACCAAAGTTAAATAAACACGACCAAGGTCCAAGGTCGCAAGCCCTATGAAACCGCATCTGTATCCCCAAGGGACTCTTCCCGCTAAACCTTGCTGCAAAAACCCTCGTCCGCCATAGCAGCAGAACTCTCTCAAGCCCCAAAAGTGGTGGCCAGATATGCCCCTGAACACGAGGGATGCAGAAACTCCTGAGCAAGATCCCAATCATGTCCGCTAATATCCCCTTTTACACCTCCCTTCACACCAAACTCATGCCCTCCGCCATCTCCCACCTCCACACGGCTGCTGTGGGTCCTCTGTGCGCCAGGTCGCCGAGTTTGAGCTGGTGTAGGATTTGCAAATGCTCCATGGCAGTTAACGGGGCTGCTGGTGGCAGTGGGATGAGGGCCTGGGTTGTTCTGAAGGAGAGCACGAGGAGTGGGTCCCGTAAGGCGTGGTTTAGCACGGTGGGAGAGAAGGGTTTAGAGGATAAGGCGGAGGCGACGGTGGCGGTGGTGCAGGTGAAGGTTCAGAGGAGGCATAGAGTTGCTGCACCGCCGGATAATATGGATTTGCTGGCTATTCCCGGAGTTGGCCCCAGGAATTTAAGGAAATTGGTCGACAAAGGCTTTTCTGGTGTTGCTCAGCTTAAGCAGCTGTACAAAGATGAGGTATTTCCCATTTCACTTACAGAAGATGGGTACTTTCTCATCCCACATTAATCTCTGCATTTGACATTTGTAGGTCAAAGTATACTCCTTTTTAACCATCTGTAACCATTTTTTGAAGAAAAGTTGATGTATTTTAGAAGTATGCGATATTGCGATGTAATGAATTCAACTATACCCGGCTTGATGTATTGGTATATGATTGAATTTCAGAGATTTTGACTGTGACTATAAGGTTGATGGTGGAGTATGATTTTGTATACTAAAGTTATGTAAAATGCTAGGAAGATGGAGCTTTATTACTATTTTATTAGTTTTGAAATGTAAGCAAATGCTTTTGTTTGAGTGCTAAAAGAAAATGGAATGAAAAGCTTGACTACCAAGAGATTACACTTGAGCTGGTATTTCAAGCAAGGGACTTTTGTTTAGCTCTACGAGAGTTTGATGTTTTTCGCTTTCAGTCATTTGCTTGCCCTATAGATTGTATGTTTATATATTGATGAAGGTTATCATTGTGGAAATGCAGTTTGTTGATCAATCTAGAGAGAAAATGGTGGAGTATCTGCAAAGTTCTGTAGGGATTATTCATAAAAACCATGCCGAGAGCATAACTACGTTTGTGAAAGAGAGTGTAGATGAAGATTTGAAGAAGGATGGTTCTGACTCCAAGGGAGCTCACAAAAAGCGCTTTACCTTTTGTGTTGAAGGAAATATCAGTGTTGGGAAATCTACATTCTTGCAGAGAATAGCTAATGAAACTCTGGAGCTCAGGGACCTTGTTGAAATTGTTCCAGAGCCGGTTGATAAATGGCAGAACGTTGGACCTGATCACTTCAATATACTGGATGCTTTCTACAACCACCCTGAAAGATATGCTTATACCTTCCAGAATTATGTCTTTGTCACTAGGGTGATGCAGGAGAGAGAATCATCTGGTGGTATCAAGCCTCTCAGGTTGATGGAAAGGAGTGTTTTCAGTGACAGAATGGTCTGTATTGTTTCATCAACTTATATATTGTTTCTTTTCTTTCATATTTTGTTTTTTATAATTCCTACTGAAACACGACTTCTTTTTGCCGGACTTTATGAGCATGTCTACTAGTCAAAGGGTTTGCAAACTTGGTATGCTCATCAATTTAATGTCATCTGACTTATCTCCCTTGTTCCGACTTTATTTAGGTCTTTGTGAGAGTTGTACATGAAGCAAAGTGGATGAATGGGATGGAAATCAGCATATATGACTCATGGTTTGATCCTGTAGTATCATGCTTACCTGAGATAATCCCTGATGCCTTCATTTACCTTACAGCTACCCCTGATACTTGTCACAAGAGGATGTTATCTTGTAAGAGGGAAGAGGAAGGTGGATTCTCCCTAGATTATCTATGTGACTTGCATGGCCGCCGAGGTTGAAGGCCTCTGTTGTAACTTATTCCACCATGCCACATGGTACCTAGATTTTACACTGTACTTCCCTAACCAGTCCTTATCTCATATCTGGTAATCCTTTTGGCCGAAGGTATGGAGGGGTATGTATATCAACTATGTCAATTATCACCTCAAGTGGGAAAAGAAAGGACTTCAAACAGTGGCACTCTCCATTGTTTTGAATTGTCAATCAGGTCGCTAAATTTGAAGTTTAGAAGGGGCAACAATTGTTGATCATACCTGATTAGGTTCCGATGGTTTGGTATCCATTCTCCCTGGATACTAATGGATTTCCCATCGATCACTTGCCACTTCAAGTGTGTTTTCATCAAGTCGCGCCCCCATAGTATTCCTTTTCATCCCCATGTGCCCCCTGACTTTGCCTCTACTTGTAGGAATGGTTTATTCTTACAGTAATTTTCATTGAAGAACCTGGTGAAGAAAGATTCCTTATCGTTGAAGATCTTCCAAGCTAGTTTTTTGAGCATTGCCTAGTTCATTTCTACAGTTGATCTCATACTGATACCCCATCCCATTTTGAATGACACATCTTGGCCCTTGATTTCTAGTGAATTCATCTGTCCTATACATCTCCTACCAAGATGAACCTCGCCAAGTTTCCATCTATTTTCTTTGTCGTTGCAGATATAATTCTAAGGTGCCCAGTGTATACTGAGTTGTTGATGCTAGAACGTACTTTCTTAGAGTTACTCTCCCTATGATGGAGAGATTGCTGAGCTTCCATGATGTCGTCTTTGCTTTGATTCTTTGTACCAGTGTACCAAACATGGAAAGTTTTGAGCCTCTGAAGTCCATATCATGGCCTAGGTACTTATCTCTTAGCAGATTACCAAAACTTCTGAATCTGACACTCAGCATTTCTTCGGTCTGGGGGTCTTCATTTGGGCTAACAAGTAGACCCCATTTCTGGAAGTTTATTTGTTTCCCTAAGTATAACGCAAAGAGATTCAAGGTCTGTGCCAATTTCCTGGATGTCGTCTCTGATACTTCAAAGAAGAGTATACAGCCGTCAGCGAACATAAGGTGTGAAACTAGCTGCACCCCTCTCCCAATTTTTAACTCCCCTGCATTGTCTTTGGAAGGCTTCAGACATGGGCATGGATGAGAATGCATCTTGGCATAGGACAAATAGGAAGGGAGATAGGGGGCATCTTTGCCTTAGTCCATGCTTAGGCTTAAAAGGTTCTGATTGATGACCATTGAATTTAATGGAGTAAGTGACCGAGGTCACACATTCCATCACCCAACCTACCCAGGTTGAAGGGAAACCCATCTAAACCATAATTTTATGAAGAAAGTCCCAAGAGACTCGGTCATAGGCTTTGCTCATGTCAATCTTCATAGTTGCCAATGATTGCATCCCCATTTTCTTCCGGCGTATGTGCTCAATTACACCATGCGCGATTAAGGAGTTCTCCACAATTGATCCTCCTTGAACAAAGGTTGCCTAGTTCCCAAAAATGAGAAAACCCATGATCTTCTTCAATCTATTTGCTAGAATCTTCGCAGGAATTTTTTAGATAACATTGCACAGACTGATAGGGCGGAGGTCTATTGGTTCTTCGGGCATCTTCTTCTTCGGGATAAGAACCAGTGTTATCCTATTCCATTCCTCCTCCATTTTTGACGTTGCGAAGAAACTTTGAACAACTTTTGTAACATCCTCCTCAACTTCCGGGCAGTAGTGTTGATAGAACCCTTGAGAGAGGCCATCTGGCCTCGGTGATTTCCACTTCTGCATTTGGAATATCGCCGCTTTTACCTCTTGGGTCATTACTGCTTTCTAAAATTCTCCTTTTTAGGCTGTGTTTATCGTTGGTTTTATCAACTCCAAAATGTCCTGCGCAGTGGATTGACCGAAGCCATCTGGTGGCATTATTGACTCATGTCCAAAAACTGAGCTTACGTGTTTGAAGACGAGTGCTTGTAGTTTATCATCTGTCGATATCCATTTTTCTTCCGCATTCCTCTGTTGTGTGATGTAGTTCTTTCTTCTCTCTTTTTGCACAGACTGGTGGTAGAACTTCGTATTCTTGTCTCTTTTTTTAAACCAAATTGTCTTTGCCTTTTGTTTCAAGAAGTCGTTTTGTAATCCAGTCACTGGACCATGGTACTCCGGCACCACTTTCGGTTTCTTGTTTCTGGTGGACTACCATTCCACCCTGCCCGACTTCCCTTTGCCATCAGGTACCAACGCCAATTCCGTAGCTGGTCCCTCCTCCAGCAGAGCCATTAAGCTAGTGTAGGCTACGCTCGGCTCCTCTTTTGACCTTGGTTCAGAGGGCTTATCTCCGATGGCAATCCTCTTTAGCATTAATCTGCTTCCATCGCCAATCTAAGTCTCCCCCTCTTTTGTTCTTAGTATGTATTCCAGCGGCATCATCGAACCCTCCATTGAGCCAGGTTGAACCCTCCATTGTAGCCCCACTTCACTTGCCTTTGTCCTTTGGTCCCAGCTAAGTGCCTCATTCATTTCCCTTAGTAAAGTAAACACTTTCTTCTTCTCATCATGTCCTATCATTGCCTTCTCTGCTTGTGTAGCCTTATTCTTCATGCCCTCATGTGTGCTCTCTTACGCGGGTTGTTTCCCTCTCCTCCTATCTTCCAGTCTTTTCTCGTCACATCTTTCTTTGTGACTATGACCGCTTGCTTCCCCCAAGAACCTTTGATACTTATTTCTTAGCCCCCTCATCATCAGAATCAAAACCTGAGCGTATATGATTTACTCCTGGGCTATGCTTTTCAATGCGTACCCCAGTCTGTCTGTGGAATTGATTGATTGGGCCATCATTTCTTCCTCTCTTGCTTTCTCATCACTCCCACCACCTTTTTACCTTCCTTTTTTTGTTCTTTTCTTTGTTTCAAGTCTCTGCATTCAATGTCATTCCTGTATTTGGTGCTTCTTTTCTAGTGGTGCTTTTGATGCTGACTACGACGTCTCCCTCTTCACCCAGCTTACCTATCCCTATGCTTAGACTCATGCCAAAATTCAGGCCATATTTTCCATCATCCACGTCATCCTGTTCGAAAGTCAAATTCGATCCGTGGCTGAATGACTCATTCGAATATGGATGCACGTACAACCATTGTCTGTTTCCTCTGATAGGACATAATTTAGGCTACCCTTCACCATGTATTCCTTTGTGAATACCTTGCATTTCTCCCCATCTATATGCCTAAATTTCATCCTTCCTCCTCGAGCTTCATTTTTTTACGGTTACGGTGAAGGTGGTGTGGAGCTTATTTCCATCCTTTCACTCTCGTCATTTTCTTCCGGTGAGTTGAGACCATACGCTGCCAGCTCGTCCCAGAAATCTTGCACTTCCAAGAGGCTAGAAAAATGAGCGCGAATCTCCCTGATGTTAGCTCTTATCACATCCTATTGTGCTTGCTCCACCTGTTGTTCATGTGGCTGTATGCTTTCTTCAATTCTGGGCTCATCTATCTCCGGTGTCTGTTGTACAGTAGTTGTTTCTTCCCCTCCCCCAATCACTTATTGCACCCGGTACGGGCTCTCCAGGTTATCCTCAAGTCTTTCCCCTTCATTCTCCTTTGGGTAGGATAATAGATATCCTCCTCGAATTAGAAACCGTCAACAAAGCTACTTTCATTCTCGTTCGAGAGTAGGTGTTCTTTGTTGATGAAATATGCATTGGGAAACCTATTGAATCTTCTAAGGGGAATATTCCTATGAACCCTGATTGATGGTGGGTACAGCTTCTCCCCCATCACTTGTTGCACCCTGTACGGGATCTCCGGGTTATACTCATGCCTTTCACCTCCATTCTCATCTGGGTGGGATAATAGATATCCTCCTCAAATTGGAAACCATTAACAAAGCTACTTTCATTCTTGTTCAAGAGTAGGTGTTCGTTGTTGATGAAATATGCATTGGGAAACCTCGTGAATCTTCTAAGGGGCATATTCCTATGTACCCTGATTGATGGTGGGTACAACTGCTCCATTTCATCCCTAGATATTCCTACCCCCAGCTCCTCTCCAAGTGCCGCGAACCTCTCCGTTATATATTGCTCCAACGATTCATCATCTGAGAAGTTACAGCGGGGGAAAGTGAGTCCGATTACACCACATATTTGGGACATTTTGTGGACCCCTTATTTCTAATGCTGACCCACACCCTTCCTAATCTTCTCAGCTCAAGCCAAAAGCCCAAGACTAACTGTTGCTGGATTGGAGTCCACACTCTAACGCTTACAACACTAGCTTCTTCTAGTAGGGTGCCACCGAAGTTGACCTCATGTGCAACTCCCACTACTCTTGCAAAGTTTTCCACTGACCTCCCAAAGTAGTCGAGGGGTAGGCCGCACATCCGAATCCAAATGAGGACTTTTTTAACTGTGGTGTGTGAGAGTACCATTTCAGGAATCCACCTATGCAGCGCCAGTAGTCCGCCAGAGATGTTGACTGGGTCATTGTGCTATATTTCCAGCATCTTGGATCTTCGGGCAAAGCGGAAAATATAGAATTTCCCATTTCTGGCAACAATTTTAACCCTTGGGCCCCAGTAGTTACTAGTTATCAACATTCATTTGGATTTGTAGAACGGAGAATTTTCTATAATCGACAAAGTATCTGACTACTGAGTTGAAAGACCAGTTGCTCTCTATCGTACTCCTCATCGCTTCCCCACAAAATGGGTCCTCTCCTTCATGGGAGGTAGGTGGATCTGTTCACCTCGTCCTCAAAGGCATTTCGTTGCTCCTCTGAGTGCTCAGAACCTTGGCTGGAACCGTCCAAGTGTTGCTCCTCTCAGATTCTGTTCTCCATTCCGTTGACAGTGTTTTTGTGGGTATGAATGACTTTGTGGGGGTATTTTGTAGGCTCCGGGTGTATGGTGATTGGTGGCACGGGGGTGGGGCTTTGTGGGTCGTAAATGTTGTGGGGCTGGTTTGGTTAGCTTGTTGACTTTTGTTGACCTTTTGCTATTCTATTCTTGTTTGGCTTTGAGTTTATTTTATGGCACTATGCTTGGGTACTGATTGGTTGCATGTTGGCATCGGGGGGAAGGGGATTTTGTGAAGCTTGCATAAGGGTGGTGGTGCAGCATGGTTGCATGCTGCCTTCAGGGGGGATTTTGTGAAGCTTGCATAAGGGTGGTGGTGCAGTATTGCGTCGGATTAATTGTTGAAGGTGAAACCTTCCTGTAGACTTGCTTTGAGCAACAAAACTTGAGAGCTCTCAGAACTAGAGAGAAAGTTAGTACACAACTTTTCTTCAGTTCATATATGACCATAACTATGAAAACTTACCCTCCACTCTTTATAACAAAGTCTTGTTTTTAGTCCGCCTAAACTTTTGGCCAAGACTATTGTGCAATTACTGTAAATTTCAATTGGGGTGATTTTTTTAAAATAAGCTTAAAAATTGGAGGAATTTTATCGTAAATATAGAAAAAAATGGTTCAAATAAAAATATCACAATCTCAAATATTTAATTCATTTTTTATTTTTATGCTTGCCGAAATCCGCCGCAAGTGGCTGCCACCGGCCGACGGTTTTTGCCTGAATTTTGCGTCAGCCTCCATCTCCGCTGGTTATCTGGCCGGAAACTCGATCTTAAGTGGCTGATCTTCTCTGGCCAAAAACTGGTGCCTCCATTGATGTCTCATTGCCAGACGTTGCAGAGAGCAAAGTCACTGTCTCCTAAGTTGCAGTTTCTCGCCGAGGTATTTTCTCAGATCAGACGTTGCGGTTCCTCACCGAGGCATATTAGAGACACAAAGAATCGAAGTTGACAAAGTCAAATTTACTGTGCAAAAGTGGCGGAGAATCCTATTCTAGTTAGATTTACAGCGCCGATGGTGACTTGGCTCCGATTTACACTCGAAGTGGCGGAGAATCGATTTACAATCGCAGATTTACAACTAGAGTCGGATTAACAATCATAGGTTGCGGAGAATCAGATTCGGTGAACTCAATCGCTCCGATTTGAGTCATGTTTTCGGTGGCGTTGCTCAAGTAACACTCCTCCAGTGGTAGAAGATTGCACTGAAGAAGGCGCGTGAGATGCATGCGCAAAATGAAGGAGATGACACGCGTGTCTTCACGCGCCACCTAAGGGGATGTCGGTGGTGGCTGAGCTTCTACGCGTGAGAGGTGACGTTTAATTGGGTTATTTTTCAAAAGCATATTATTTGACAGAATATATGCTAATAAATTTGTCTTTGGTGTAGTGGTTAGTACTTTGGTGACTGAGGTCAGTGGCTTGGGTTCGATTCTTGCTAGGCCTATTTTTGTAAGAATTTATATTCTTGAGGTACATGTTGAGGTTTATTATTATTTGACTGAGAGAATGGTTAGCAATTGTTCTTTGTTGTAGTGGTTGGTATTGTTGGCATTGAGGTTTGTATCTTGAGTTCAAATCCCACCAAGACTTTTTTTTTTGAAAAATTCATGTTCGTGAGGTACTCTAGCTTTTCGGTTGGTGTTTTTAGCTTTTCTTTCTCTCATGTTAATATTTTTCATTATTTGGTTGAGGTTTATTTGATATGATTTGATGTTTTGTAGTTTACTTTATATGAGTTGATGTTTGAAGTCTTTTTTTAAAAAAAATCTCATGTTGATGTTTTTCATTTTCCTGCAGAGGTTTAGTTGATAGGATTTGATGTTTGTAGTGTCCTTTTCATCTCATCTTAATATTTTTTTGGTGAGGTTTTTTTAATATGAGTTGATGTTTTTTTAGTTTTTTTTAATGATATGGATTGATATTTGTAGTTTTTTTAATTATCTCATGTTGATATTTTTCATTTTTCGGCTGAGATTTAGGCGATAAGAGTTGTTGTTTGTAGTGTCTTTTTTTCTCATGTAGATTTTTTTCATTTTTCAAATGAGGTTTAGGTGTTTGGAGTTGATACTTGTAGCTTTTGGGTGATATAAGTTGATGTTTGTATTTTTAAAAAATTGTTTCTGTTTTATGATTTTCTGTGTGAAGATTTTATACTCTTGAGATACCGTAGTTTTTTTGTTGATGTTTTTAGTTTTTTCTTTCTCTCATGTTGATATTTTTCCATTTTTCGGGTGAGTTTTAGTTGATATGAGTCGATATTTTGTAGTTTTATTAGGGTTATATGGGTTGATATTTTTAGCTTTTTTTTCCTCTCATGTTGATGTTTTTCATGTTTTCGGTTGAGTTTTAGGTGATAGGTGTTGGTGTTTATAGCTTTTTTGGTGATATGGTTGACACTTTGTAGTGTTTTTTTCCTTATGTTGACGTTTTTTCATTTTTCGGGTGAAGTTTTGGTATTGGAATTGATATTTTTAGCTTTTGGATGATATATGTTGGACAATATATGTTGATATTTGTAGTTTTTTTAAATGGTAATTTGAGCTTTTTTGATGTTTTTATGATTTTTACTTTATGATGTTTATGGTTTTCAGTTGATGTTTTGTTAGTTGTAGTCGATGATTTTTCAATTTTATGTTGATTTTTCATATGCTTTTTGCTGCAATTTTTTAGTTGATGTTTTAGAATTTTTTGTTGATGTTTTGCTAGTTGTAGAAGATGTTTATAGTTTTCAGTTCGATGATCATATTGATTTTTTGCACCTTTAAAAAATCAATTTTTTTGATTTTTTTGCAGATTGCAACTGGCAGGAAAATGAATGGAAAAAATTGGACAAAATAGTCACTGGAAAATATTAGAGATATGTCCCTGTAAAATTATTAGAGAAAGGTCCCTAGAGCTTGAATTAAGAAGAATTTTTTGGATTGAAAAAAAAAAGAAAATTAGAATTAGAATTGCATAAAAACCCCTGCCTAAATTTTAGGTTTACTCACTGGGAGCAATCTCACTCTTTATTCATTAATATACTGTAACAAATGGATTCCTTGAATTCCTTTATTATTCTAGTACATGTGCGTCGATGGTTCTCGGGCTAGGAGTTGGGTGATAAATACTTAGCCGGACCAAGGGCAGTGTGGGTGATGCGTCCGTACAGGGCCCAAAATTTTTAGGGGCCTATTGTTTTTTTTAAAACTCTTTATATGTATTGATTTTATATTTAAGGGAAAATTGCAAGTACAGATATAATCCTGTAAAATTTGAAAGTGCGAACTAACTCTAAGTTTTTGTAAAATTATGCCGTTATATCCATTTTGCTCAATTTCAGCATTGACTCAATGAAGTCAACGTTGACCAAACATGAAAAGACAAAATTACCCATGGACTCAACTAAAAATGTAATGACAATTCTACCCGTAGACTTCTTCTTCTTCTTCTTCTTTTTCATCTTCAAACACACCCATGGCCACCACCTGTCGCTGCTACGTGGCCATGCCACCGCTGATCCGTCATGCCGCCACCACTACTTCTCTTTGCCCCAGCCTCGCCGCCCACCACCTCCGCCTAAAAACCCAACCCCACTAGAAACCCTCTCCGCCCAAAAACCCAGCCTCACAAGAAATCCCCTCCGCAGTCCCCATCGCTGCCTTCAAAAGAACCAAGCCTGCTAATCCCAGTAACCCGACGATGAATAACCCAAAGGAGAAGGTGATGGGAGAGATTGAATATGGAGATGGGAGAGATTGACGATGGAAGAGTTTCTGGGCGGAGGGTAGATCTGTCTACTCTT
>JAULKL010000002.1:3302993-3317711 GCA_032355745.1 Rubia rechingeri
GAGCTTGCAGTCAAGGCCAGTCAAAGTCATTCAATGTTAAAACGGTCTAAAATCTCTCAAATTTAATCTGTTAAAAAATTTGAAAAAAATGATCACCATTTTTCTTCGGAGTATCTTCATTAGATCACTTGTCGGTCATCATTTCAATACAATTGAGCTAAGGTTGTCAAAAAATTGAAGAGAGATAGCTCAGTAAGGCATGAGATATGAATTATGTGAAATAAAATAGTAGTAGGCCCAAACTCGACTAGTGAAATGCAAACAATCATGTTACTTAAGAGACGTCAGAAGCATCGTCGTTGCACCGTTATCTATTGTCTCTTCGAAGCTATGTGGAAGAACGAGGTTTAGAGTCAAAGGAATCAATGGCGAATTCGACCTGATTTGTCGGTGACTAGGGTTTTTTGGAGTAGAGAACTTCTCTTTTCCTTTTGCGACATGAGAAGTGAGTAAAGTATAGTCCCGACAATGATGGTAGTGGGTGAATCAATGGATTCGAATCTCAAATCATGGTGAAATCAATGGATATGAATCTCTGGATGTCTTTTTTTATTGATCTTGACTTACATGTTTCGCCTCATCCTTTTATGCCTGCACATATGCTACCTGCATGTGTGCTTGTCTGTCCAGTCTCGTCGCTAGGTGATTCTCTTACACCATCTCCGACTATGTCTCCAGTTGGCTCTCCAACTATTTCTCCTCCGCCTTCGCCATTAAGCTCGAGTCATCGACCACTGGGTCTCAGACATGCAGTATTACTGCTCGGGGTTACTCGAATTAATTAGTTACAAGATTTCTTATGGCTCTTATTGCTTAGAGTAAACCTCGAGGTTTTCATTCTGATCTGAAAGATCCGGGATGGGTAGCTTCTATGGAATAAGAAATGGGCGCTCTCCATCAACGTCGCTCATGGGATCTTGTTCCTTGTCCTTCTAGTGTTAATATTGTTGGTTCCAAATGGGTTTATCGTCTCAGGTATCCCTCTGATGGTACTGTTGATCAGTATGAAGCTCGATTGGTTGCTCAAGATTTCTCTCAACTTTCGGGCTTCAATTATAAACATACCTTTAACTCTGCTGTCAAAGCATCCACCATTCGCATCATTATGTTCCCTTGATGCTACAATTGATTGGCCTCTTCATCAGCTGTATGTTAAGAATGCATTTCTTAATGGCCTTCTCAATGCTCTGGTTTACATGGAACAACCATCTGGCTACAAGGATCCTATCTATCTTTATTATGTCTGCAGTCTCTGCAAAGCCATTTATGGTCTTAAATAAGCTCCCCAAGCTTGGTTTTAGAGTTTCATATCTTACTTTCGTCAACTGGGTTTTGGTGTAGTTCGGCTGATACTTTGTTGTTTGTCTTCTCACAGGGCTCCAAGGTTTTGTATTTTTTGGTGTATGTCTATAATATCATCCCACTGGAAATTATTCTGCTCTCATTCTTCAATTTATTTACCCTACTGTCTCTTCACTATTTCCTGGGCTTGGAAGTCTACCGCTCTTCCTCTAGTTTTTTCTTAGGGAAGACTAAGTATACTATGAAGATCTTTCAGCGATGAGGTGTGGCGGATACTACTCCCGTCACTACCTCCTCTGTTCCCAGATCTCGGCTTCTTAGCTCCTCGAGTGTTGAATTCTCCAATCCTAAACTCTATCGCTCAGTTGTTGGTGTTTTCCGGTATGTGACCATCACCGGGCCTGATCTTTCCTATGTGATGAACTCTGTTAGTCAATTCCTTTAGACGCCTCAATGATGATCACCTGTTACTTGTATTCTCCATTATGTTCATGGCATGCTTCACTATAGTTTTACCTTTCGGCTATCTTCTGGTGCCCTTTCAGTTTTGGGTTATTGGATGCTGATTAGGCTCGCTGTCTCGAGATATGGTAATCCACCTATAGCTATGCCATCTTTCTTGGAGGAAATTTTGTTTCTTGGACTGCCAAAGAAGCAATCTACAATTTCCCGATCGATTTGTGAATCAGAGTACCGTGCTGTGGCGAACAATGTCGCCGAGCTTGTTTGGTTGTGCAATCTGCTCAAATAACTATTGTTCCTCTCTTCTCGTCGTCTCTTTTGCTTTTCGACAACAGTAGGGCCATATTCCTCGCTTAGAATCCAGTTTCTCACAAGTGGGCCAAAAACATTGATATCGACTACCATTTTTTCTTCGTGAATTAGTTGCTTCGGGCAAGTTTCAAGTAAGTCATGTTTCGTCACTTTTGTATGTTGCTAATATTTTCACCAAGGGTCTGTCTAGTACTTTGTTTGTTATGTTTCATTCCAAACATTACGTATCATGTAACCCTACACTTAGCTTGAAGAGGGGGTGATAAAGTATATTGATTTGATATGATAAGATCATGATTTATCTTCTACTTAATCTGTACATATATAGAATAGTCTAGATTAATTG
Organism: Rubia rechingeri; assembly: GCA_032355745.1. Classification (NCBI taxonomy): domain Eukaryota; kingdom Viridiplantae; phylum Streptophyta; class Magnoliopsida; order Gentianales; family Rubiaceae; genus Rubia; species Rubia rechingeri. Next base: position 3,305,416 of record JAULKL010000002.1, read on the forward strand.
TATTTGTATCTACCGAATCCTATACGGTGTATATATGACAGACTCACCAACATGGTGAATTCCACACTTTCAGTTAATCTATCCCAATTCAATGTCAGACAATCTCTTTCTTTGCTTATGTTATTTTATTGTCATTTCAGTTTTTTCTGCCTTTTCTTTTCAAAAGCAAAGAATAATACACATGAAAAAAATTGACGACATAAGAAAATTAAAATCTAGATTCCAAAATCAGAAGGCAACATTCACCAAAACAAATTGGTTAAGTTGCAACAAGGCATCATAAAAACATGAAATATCTGGAGCAATGTCAGAACTTTTAATGGTTAAGTTGCAACAATACCTTGGAGCAAGTTGGACTGTAGGACATAGTCATAGTCATAGCCATAACAATCTATACGATAAGGTATTGTTTAAGATTGCCCAAACAAAGAGCAACTTTTGCAGGACGTACAAAGTCTATTATGATTATAATAGAGGTAACTGAACCTTCAAAACCATCCAAGTGTTTGCAGTGTCAATCACCAAGATGATGACAAGCTACTTCTTCATCTGCAACTTCAATATTGAGATTTATCCCAGCTGTCGAAATAGGGATGATCCAGAGCAGCTTTTGCTGATATTCTCTCAGCTGGATCATACTTAAGCATCTTCTGCAATAGTCAAGGCAAATAGATATAAGTCCGACGAAATTCAGCTGATAATAATAAGGAAATGACAAAGTACTGTGACTGTAGATTTTGCATTTTCTGAACTCCTACTGTAATGTAGCCAAAACAAGAGGGAAATTTGGCACCTAAGGAGTAAGGAGTTAATAGAAGATGGAGAGAGTAAATGAACACCCATTGATCTTCGATGATTATGTTATGTAAATTTAAGAGGCCAAACGAAGCATCTAGTGAAAAGATTGCATTGATCTAATTTTCAGTAACAAGCTCAGCATCTTTTACATTGACAGACTCAAAATAGAATAGAGTTGAAAAGAAATTAGTCGATAACTCACGGATAAAAGGTCAACACCATCTTGTCCCAATGATGGAACAACTCTTGCCAAGTCTTGCGGCTCCCATTGAGGATACACATGCCAATCTTTCAGTGAAGAGACTTCGGGCCAATGGTTCTCACCTGGGGTTCCCAGCAGCCTTTGATGATAAACAAAGAATTCAAGAAGTTTAATTGGTTTAGGAATGTCAATTCTTGCGTTAAACACTAGTTTCATTCGGTAAACCAGGCACTTCTTTCTGCATTAAGTTCCTATCGCAATTTACCTAAATATGTGGAGCAGTTGTTGGAACTCAGAATCTCCTGGGAATAAAGCTTGCCTTCTAGCCATCTCAGCTGCCGAGAGTAAAACAAACCATTGGACTAGTAAAACAGGAGAGGGATATAAATGCTCTAATGGACAAAAAAGAAGCATGTCACTGAGATAATAAGTCTTACGAAAACAAACATGCACATGCATAAATATTTTATATAATATATTATCACATAAGCTGGAAGCAAAGGGAGGGAACCCTACCAAAAATGCAACCAACAGACCACATATCAACGGCTGTAGAATAATGGGTAGATCCCAGGAGAACCTCTGGAGCTCTATACCAAAGGGTGACAATCTAGTCCAAATAGATAGAATAATATTAAACAAATACAGTTTAACTTGCTAAAGGAATACCATAACAGCTAATATAACAGTAGAAGTCACAAAACTAACCTCATGAGTATAGCTCTTGAGTGGGACAGTGAAAGCCCTGCCAAGCCCAAGGTCAGCAATCTTTAAGATACCCTTGTTCTTGTCAATAAGGAGGTTCTGGGGCTTGAGATCTCGGTGAAGTACACCGTGGCTGTGACAGTGTGCAACACCCTTGCAAAGCTGGAAGAAACACCTCGCGAAGGGCAGTGGGAGGAACACCTTCCTCGTCCATTTCCAGCCGTGTCTTTCTGAGGGAAACCAATTGGCATGTAGTCTTGTCCTTGGCATTGTATACCTTCCCATAAGTTCCTTCCCCAACCTTCTCAAGCTTCTTATATTTCTCCATTATGTTACAGCCTTCTCTTTTACTCCAACTTCAAATTCTAGCAAATCAAGCATGTAGACATGTTAAACAACAGGTAGAGTAAAGAAAATAATTACATTCGTCAAACAGAAATCAACATTTTCCCTTGACACCAATTTCAGAGACAGCACTATTCAAGACAAACAAAAATTAGAACTCATTACACATTATGCAATGTTAATTTCGGATGCAATTAGCATGACATAAGGAAAAACAAAAGAAAAGTGATAGCTCGATTTAATTTAATGATATGGAAGGCCAACTATAATTGATGATATTTATTATACTTCAAACAATTTTGAAAAGTAAATGGAAAAGAATTGGAAATTCAAAATCAACAAAAGGTCAATTTACACTCATAGATGAAATTAAAAGATTGAGAAGCATGGGCGAATTGACACTTCATCTAAGAAAAATCGTTCTCATGAGATGCATATGTAAATAGAGTCTCATCTCCGTCACAAAGGCTGATAAAATGGACTCCTAATTATATGCATCAGCATCCTCGCATCTATAATGTGCTTCAGAATCATCAAGCAAAACACGTTTCTTCTTTCTACCTCATATCATTTCAGTACAAAGTTAATATTCGCAAGACAAACAGCCGAGAAAAACCTAAAAGCCATTTTGAAGAAAAAGTGGATTCCAATATCTACCACCCCACCTGCCATTATATAATCTTACTTCATTTAAAACAAAGCTGCAAAATTTTAAAAATAGAACCAAACTGGATCCTTAAGCATATTGCTCAGAGTCAAAATGGTTGTCCAGTGGATCTCTTCACAAGAAATCACCCATAATTACAACTAGTTGACAAAGAAAATCAGGCTTGAAGCGATCCCACGCACGAATTACTACAACGGCTCAGTAAATCGCTAAATGTCACCATGAAATAATACACCAAAACACATACTTCAGTGTGTGGCAACTGAGCCACACTACCAGTATAACCTATTAGCCCACAAAAGATATACCTGTTCATAAAAAAGTTACAAGCATATCAAAACACACAAAGCAATCTCTCCTCCTATGATTTTTAAAGGAAACAAAATCAATCTCGGTCAATATTACTATGCCTACACCAATTTAGTTTCGAACATCGGGCAAATATTGATCTTAATTCTTAAGCAGTAAACAAATTAGTCGGAACCTTGTACACTAATCTCTAAATGAGTTTTTTCACAAACACTTCATATGCACACAATTAATTTCCAACTTTCCATAAAGACAACGCGAAGGTTTTCATGAAATTTTTTGGAGAATCAATCCCGAGGAACGCAAATACAACAAAACATAAGTGGATTTGAAAGATAAACAAGAAGAGAAAAAAGAAGTTGAACCTTTTCTTGAAATTCTTTGAATCGGGCGGGCTGGAGCGTGTGAGACTGATGAACGATGAAGAATGGGGAAACTAGTAGAGCGGGCAATACTATGAGGAAATTAAACGATGAAATTCCTAATTCACCCTCCCACAACGGCTCCTTTGCACGTGCTTCCCTCCTCTCCGTTTTGAAATTCGAATTGGTCTCACACGTGTCTTCACTTTAGAAAACTCAAGGTGCTTGAATAACGAGAGCATCTCTGGTTAGCCAACCAAACTATAAGATTAATCATGGTTAGGGATGGCAATGAGATGAGCATTTCATATAAACCGAGATGGCAATAAGATTTTATAATTTCATATAAACCGAGTCCCATTTCCGTGATTAGCTACAATGAAAAGAGGTGAAATGAGCGGGTGACATTTGAAGAAAACATGGGCGAATAGAAAAGGATGGAGCTGGAGACTGTGAAGCGATACCTGGAGAAGGAAGGAGGTCCATACGAACCAGTAGTTGATGGTTTGCCTCACAGATTCATCGAGCCCTTTGTTAGTCAAGGCCTCAAAGTGGACCACATCGAACATGGACGACTTGTTTGTTCCTTCACAGTCTCCCCATCGCTTACTGAACACTGGGAATTCTCTACACGGCAGTGCCACTGCTACGCTGGTTGACTTGGTGGGTTCGGCTGTTATATTTTCTGTCGGGCTCCGGCCACAGGAGTGCACTACAAGAAAAATGGCCCTTGCCAACATATTTTTAAGTACACTTATAAGTCGATGTAGTAATACATGGCTATTAGGACATTAAGTTTATTACTAGAATTGAGTTTTCAATTTTTGTGTCATTAAAGAATAGATACGAAAACATAACAAAAATTGTATCAGTAAAATATTATATTAGTACATTTTGTAAATACCATATCCCAACACTATATGAATGTGTATAGAAATTAATGCTATGAACACAATAATTTATGTAGCACAATTAAAACTTAATTAAAATATATAGTATCAATTGAAAATAAAAATGTGGGTAAAAAATATTATTACCACACTTTGTGATTTATACATATCTATTTCTAAAAAATATCAAGAGTGTTTCCATATTCATATTTATGTTCTCTCAAAAAAATATATGTAAAATAATTTAAAAGTGTGGTTAAAACCTAATTATAACATTATGTATATCATTTAAAAGAAAATAAATAAAAGTGTCGGAGAAATAAATTGAAGAAATTGAATTGGAGAAAATCTATTCAACTCTGTTTGGTGAATAAAATCCTACACCACAGATATTTTGCTGACTCTAAATATGTTGTGAATTACTCTGTTGGTATTTTAACTGTTGCAGCATCCTTTTGAGCTCAGTTCTTTTTTCGTTGTATGAGCTGGGCCACAAGTTTCCTCCAATTTCTTCTTTGAATGGAGCTTCTGAAAAGGGAGCCAAAAAATAACAACACTCAGTTTTATTTAAATTATAACACTCAAACAACAGCCAAATTAGCTCTAGCTTAGAAGGAGAAGTAATGCAATATGCTGCTGCAATTAGTCATCATTTTTAATCCTTGCACCAATCTATATCAATCCTTCCAACACTAAAATCCAATCTATGTCATTCAACAGCACTACAATGTTATTCTTAACATGATAATCGAATTTCAGCACAACAGCATAGGACAGATCAAGGATCCGCCCATCAATCAGTGGATCGGATCAGCACATCAGTACATCAATCAGCAGATCAACACAACATTGATACTTTTCAGAAAAGAGAATAGTTAAGTAAAGAAATAATCCTCTACAATATAATGTACAGTAGATGTGGAAGAATGATAAATCAATAAATTTGAGCTATGCTGCATTGCCAAAAATCATCATAATGGTCATGGATGATCAAGTATCTCACTCCTAAAATGAAAATAAACAACAGATTAGTAACGACCAAACAATTTAGATGATAATATAAGTCCTATAAGCAGACATCCTTGTTCTGACTACAGTATTCCAATGCAAAAGAATAACAACGAAAAATATTTATCAATTAAAGAGAAACACTTTTACTGATGATCCTAAGGGCTGAATGGATTGCTTTTCACAAGTTATTCAGGGAGCTGATATTCCATCTGACCTATACTGCAAATAGATGAGGTTATGTTCAAGAATGGCAGTTGGAACAAGCAAATGAATGTATCTCTGTTTCTTTCTTTTCTTTTTAGATATTATTTAGTAAATTATGTTTAAAGTTCGATTTAAGTAAGGCTTCATATCTCGAAACATTGGGACTTAAAACCATAAACAACTAATATCGATATCAATCCAACTTAATCAACGCATGTAACTGCACCTCCCACTCACAAACACCAAATTAGAACCCTAGACCATCATAAATTCCACAAGGCTGAACAAATTGAAAACACGAGCATTTTCAACAGCCATACAGAAAGAGACAGCAAAAATAAAGCTCATTCCAGCTGAAAACAGCCTCAGAAGCTCACCTCATTCAAAATAACTACGATGCAAAAACTGGAATGTAATGCAAATGATAATGCCAGACCTCAGGAACAAATTCCCACCATCCTATATAAATTCAACTCTGCATTATAACACATAAAGTCAATTTCATTTCTCATCAAGCCAGGTATCGCAGAGCACGGGGAAATTATACTAGTGGAGGTCATCGAATCCCACACCTGAAACATAAATGTTGTCAACAACAAGGAACATGTAGAACTTCATTACAGCAATAGACAAAGAAACTAAATCGAAATCACTTAAAAAGAAAGAAGGGAGGAGGAAATGCATCAAAAGTCATCATATATAAACCGCACGATTTTTAGGGACATCATTCAAAATAAAGCAGTGGCTGGTTACATAACAAAAGATAATTAAGCCACACTTGTGAGAACAAAAAAATTGCAAAATTATAAGCGTTAACAAAAGGAAAATGTATGAAAAACTATCACCAATTTAATTCAATCAGTTTCAGAACTGTCCCAAGCCAATTCATATGTCAGTCTGTTCTTTTCTAAACAAAAGTGATGCATTCAGGTGGTTAGATCCTCAATTTGTAGTTTTCCATTCACTTGACCTGCTTTTTGATTGGCAAAGTAGAGTAGAGTTTTTGTATCCAATGAAAATAGAAAGCAAAGTATCTTCTGGATCTTGCAATAACAATTATGGGCCATGGACCATATACACAGAATATCCAGGCCATATTTTCAAATACCAATACATAGCACTAGGAAAGACATGACCAATCATGGAAAATCAAATTATTGCAGCAATCAGTATTTGAAGAAATAAGAAAAGAATTTTATATCCAATGAACTAATGGTTATTGAAACCTGAAAACAGATCTGAGCTATGGAAATCTAATGCACAAGCCACAGGAAAGACCAAAATATTGTATGGGTAAGATATTCTTTTCCTGATCCAGAAACAGGAGAAATGTTAAGTCCATGAACTCAATTTAGAGCAAAAGAGCTAAACCAGTAAGCTGATTTCTTGAATGATTGAGACATCTTAGACTATAGTTCATTCCTACATACTCTCACATGTGCATAAAGATAGGTTCATTCAGATCATATTCAAGCTGCAAGTCTACAATGCACGTTTGTCATATATCAGAAGTTAAGACAATGGAAAAAGAAAAAATGACAAAGATTACACTGAGCAAAACTATGCTGACAAACCAGCATTTAAAAACAACTCATTAGCATAATATTCATCAAAAGTTTCAGAGAGATGTGCCATTTGAATACAGATGCACAACCATTAAGATGGAAAAGCAACACACATCTAGAAATGAAGAATCAAGAATTAACATTTAGCAGACATGTGACGCTCAAAAAGAATTTCGATACAAAGATAAAAACACTATCCAAGTCTTTCAGCAACACACCTTATTTTCCCCAATGCACTGAAAATTGTATGAGTGACCGGTGTCGAGGGTTTAAACGACACCTGCATCTCAGCTGACCAGCACGAGAATATCCGACTGCCGACCCCTCTGACAACACAAACCCATCAGAGGGCTGAAAGTCACAACCTTGTAACCATAGCGGGAGCCTGATTCAAGGTGAATAAAATAATTATTAAGTGTTCATCAGAAAGATGCAAATAGAAATCAAAGAAAGAGAATTAATTGACCTTATGAGCGAAATGGTGGAATGGATACAACTAGCACTAAACAGATCTGACTTGAAAGTGAAGAAGATGGATAAACTTGTCTTACCAAACCACAAGATCAGGATCACGACTCCGCTGACTTCACAAATTACCACTAATTCTACGGAAATTCCGAATCATCGTTGAGGAATTCAACAAGAATGCCAAAGTACGGCAGAAATTCTGAGCATAGATTCATTTTCTACAATAAAATGCAAAGTACCTTGTCACAGATTCAGAAAAGGCTCCTTTCAAATAATTGAGCAACTTGTGGTTTTTGGTTGAACGCACGTCTCTGCGTATGATGACATACTTCATTTTTGCAGGTTGTGTTCCTCCCTCAGACGTCTCATAAGATGGCTCTTGTATTTCGAGTTTTAATTTTGTTGTGATTGTGTCCCGCTGTTTTGGGTCTCTGGTGCACTTTTTTCCTTCGTATCCCGCGCAAATTTTCCTTTTATTTTCTGAAATCACACTTTCCTTTCTTAATTTTTTTAAATTCAAAATGCAGATTTGTTTTTCCTCAATGATAAACATTTTTTTATCTAAAAAACAAAACGATAAGCTTTTAATTTCCACTTTCAAATATATTTATAATAATGATACTATAACTTATTTCATATTGAAATTTGAGTCCGTTTCTTGAAAGACGGTCTTTCCATAAGCCAGGGAAAGACCAAGGTTTAAAGTGCAAATTAGAAGAAATGAAGATATATTTTTTGGGTTGCATGAATCGGGTTATAAACTTTATAACTATTACACGTTGCATAATAAATTTTTAACATTGCAACTAAGACCTTTTACCTTTTATTATTCTAATTAAATCTCATCTTTCCATAAACATATGGAAATACGGTCTTTCCGAAGACTTTGCCTTAAAATTTTAACTTTTCAATTGTCTAATATTCATTATTATACTTTATATATATTATTATATATGTAAATATATATATACGGAGTATGTATGATGTTTAAATAGTATATTTATTTCTTCGGCATCTAAAGCTGTGGTTAAAAATAGAATGTTATAAATATGTATATATATATATATATATTAACATATATTTTGTCATTCACTAATTTTAATCATATAATCTAATGATTTGCATCAATTAGTAACTTATATCGTAAGTTAAATAAAATTAAATAAAAAAATTCACAAATTAAACCAAAAAAATGAATTAAGTGACATTTTCATAACCATTATAGCAATTTTAAATAGACCATAGTGCATAGGCCCACGATCATAGTGGAGAATACGAGTATATAAGGCAAAGTGATCAATAATGTGATTCTGGGGGTACTGAAAAACGAGTGATACTGAGATATTGCAAAGTACCAACCAATGACCGTCAAAGAGTGAGGTCAACAAACTTTCCATTGGTACTACTATGAAGATGAGATTGCGAAGCATACTTAACCTGAATCGAGAACAAACCTAAGGAAGTAGACTCTATCCTTAAATCGAGAAAGTAATGTAAAGTGTCAACGTCTCTAATGAAAAACTCCTTATCAAATCTATCATTAAACTGATTAATGGTCGATGAGTCGTCTCCAGTAAGGATACTATCTTCCACATAAATCAAGAGATATAGAGGAGTACTTTGAGAATAAAAGAAAAATGATGCGTCTGCCGAAAATGGTTTACTCTATATTTCAGTTGCTATATATATATATATTTAAAGTTATTACTAGGGGTGTTCATGAACCAGTCTGGATTAGTAAAATGGACCGAACCTGTCCATAATGTATGGGACCAAACCAGACAAGAATATAAGGACTGGAATTGGATTATGGATTTCCAGTCAGATCCTCCATCCATTTTTTTAAAATTCCAATTTTGGGTATGGTCCGGTCCAAAATCAGAGTTTCGGTTCGGACCAGTATTTTACTCTTATTTATAGTTTACAATATTAATAAATTATTTTAACATACTAGTTTAGATTTATTCGCGACGATTAGTATTTTCCATTATTTTGAGGTGAATCTTTCTAATAACTTTTAATTTTCTATCGTTTAAAATAAAAAATTGATTCAATATTTTTCGACACCAAATATTAAAGAAGTAAAGCATACTAGAATCTGGTCCAAAATTAGAATTACTCCCGTATGATCCCGATCTAAAATATCCACTTATCTGTTCAATTTTTTTAATAATTTCGGTTCCAGCTTGGTCAAGTCTTGGACCGACGAACCGCCCAAATTAATATAATTTATTTATTCCAATGATTTATTCTATATCTTCACTTTGAAATAATATTCCTTTAGATTCTCCGTGAATATTTTATTATATTACATATTTATCACAGTTATATATTCACCTTGAATTGTTACTATTTTTTACACAAAATCTTATTTTAAACTGACTAACCGTTTAACGTAGTCATTTTATAATTATGTAAATAATGAGATGATTTCATTTATTTTTATTTATTACACAAATGTTTATAATGAAATTTCATATTAATAAATAATTTTAATTAATATAAATGAATTATAATTTCTAACATTACTTTTAGAGTCAGTCTCTTGAAAAACGGTATTTCCATAAGTTATAGAAAGACCAAGGATCAAACTGCAAATTAAAAGAAATCAAGATAAAATTTTTGGGCCCCTTTAATCGGGCCATAAACTTATAACTACAATATATTGTATAATAAATTTTTAATATTGCAACTAAAACCTTTTACCTTTCTATAATTCTAATTCAACCCCGTCTTAAGATATGGCTATGGAAAGACATCCTTTCCCAAGACTTTGTCTTACTTTTATCAGCTAAAAACTTTAAATATTAATTATATTTAATTAAAATAAATAAAACAACAAAAAATCACATAAGAACAAGTAGAGCAACTAGAAGTCTAGAATAATGCAAAAAGGGAGGAGAATAACATTCATTAATCCTCTGTGTACGAATTCGACCGTTGAACAACCCGTCGTCCTCCGAGTTAATAGGATCTTGATTTCCTCAGTCGCCGCCGGTTGGCGCCGCAGACGATGGCGGAACCACCAACAAGGCATTTCTCCCATGCCCAAATAGTTAGTAATCAGTCTCCTACCTCTAATCCCCAAACAACAACACCCAAACATGGGGCTCTCTTCAATCCAAAAACACAGATCGATCACCTAGGAGAGCCAGGTCTACATTTCATGGATGAGGAGTGTGAAAAACTTGAAGCCCCGCTACGCTGGACATTGGTTGGTAAATTCTCGCGCAGCAGACCTCAACTGGATAAACTACGCAAGGATTTCCAAACAGCTGGCTTCAGAGGGCAAACTGAGATTCATCTGCTGGACAATAGACAGGTTCTCATTAATTTCTCAACCCCAGATGATTATTATAGATGTTGGATACATAAAGTGTGGAATTTTGGTTCATACTCTTTAAGAATTACAAAATGGGTTCCTACTTTTGATCCTAACGCCGATTCTCTGATTGTATCTATCTGGATTGCATTATATGGTCTTCTACAACAATTTTTTGATCCAGAAGTTATAATGCCTATAGGAAGCATAATTGGTCAACCTGTTAAAATTGACAAAGCAACATTAAACAGGACTAGACCTCATGTTGCCAAAATTTGTGTAGAAATGGATATCACTAAACCATCGCGTGAAAGAATTTGGCAAAATATTGAATATGAAAGGATTCCTGACTATTGCTCTAAATGCCAAAAAATTTGGTCATATGTCTGCTATCGGTAAGTCTGAACAATCTTTGAAAAATAACTATACTTCTTGGAAGCCAAAACAAAATGATGAACGTGGAAGGTTTACAGGTAAAACCGATGTCCCATCTTCATCAGGGATTCACACAAAAGATAAGGTTTTAATTCCGGTGCATAAAACTATTACTCCTAACAAAGTGCAATAGGAAGTTTGGAGGCCAAAATGTGCAGTAGCTGAAAAAGGAGAAGCTATTCAGATGATTGCAGAAGACAAGAGCGACTAGGCAAAAGATACAAGTACTAGAGTAATAGCCTCTTCAACAAAGGTGCAGGTATCTCTAGATATGCCTCTAAAAGAGAATGTTTTTTTGCTTCATACTATATTGATAAAATGTGCTCTGAGCCCATCATTGATCAAATTGATCCTATTAATCAAAACATTAATACTTATCCAAAAAAGAAAGACCCATACCAGTTCAGAAAATTATGAATCCAACCCTGATAAGGAAGTTTCTGATCTTGATTCAAGCCACATTATTATCTCCGATGAGACTAATGAAAAAACTGAAGATCTTAACAATAATTTCACCCTTACAGATAATCAAGATGAAAACTAGATTGAAACCAATGTCTTTTTTTGTCATCTGGAGCTAAAAATAGGAAAATCTGACAAGCAAATTCTGAAATCACCTGAAGTACCGAACTCATGCTATAACTCTGAACCACAAAACACATACAAAATCTTAACTAACAAACTCTCAAAAGAAAATTTTAAAAAAGATATGGTTAACTCTCAAAACAGGTTTATTGCCTTAATTCTTAACTCTGATGATAACTTGGATAAGATGGCTAAACCTAAAAAATATAAAAAAATATTACACTGCTACTCATAAAACGGTTATAACCCGTTCCACAACGTCTTTAAAACAGGAATTTTATGGATTTAAATAGCTGTTTTTGGAATGTTAGAGGTATAGGTAATAATGCATCTAAGATAAAATTAAAATACCTAAAACACAGGCACAAAGTCTCTATGGTTGCATTAATTGAACCAATCTTAGCTAATGAACATATTTAGAAAATTGG
>JAULKL010000002.1:3403142-3415089 GCA_032355745.1 Rubia rechingeri
CTGTTTTGGGCTAGAGCTTGGACACTAGTTGGTGATGCTTATGTGGAATTCTATTCAGTAAAGGGCAAAGAGATCTTGAATAAGTCAGAGAAAAAACCCTTCACCAGGGAAATGAAAATGCCACCAGAAGTTTTGAAGGAGGTTGAAAGGCTCAAAAAGAAGTTGGGAGAATTAAGCAAGAGCTGTAGTTCCTGTTCCTTAGTGAACTGTAGCTGCATGAGCGACAGGGTTAGTAGTGGTAGCAGTGCAAGTAGTTCTTCAGCCAATGTACATCTATCAGCTCATGGTAGGAAGACAAACAAGAAAACATTTCCCAAAGCTAAGGCCTATTCACATGCTGAAAAGTTGGATGATCCAGCCCAACAGAGGGTAGAAACTAGTCAGTTCCTGAATGGCAACAAAACTGAGGTTTTAGGAAGTGGTTCAGAAGTAAATGCAGATGCTGTTTATGATAAAAAGGCCTTTAGCAACAGTGGAAGAGAGGATACTACTGAAAAAAGGAAAAGTGGAGGAGTGGGTGTGGATAATCGTAGCGGAGCCCCTGCAGAAAAAACTAAAATGAGCAATGGTGGCATATTTAAATACATCAGTAATCCTGTACTTGGAGCCGGAGAAAACAACCTGTTCATTGCACTAAGGTGTTTCGATGAGGCTTATAGGGCACTTGGTGGAAGTTCCAACTTTTCTGGGGAACTTCAATCCGTCAGAAGGAAGAAAGGGTGGCTGTGCAATGAAATAGGTCGAATTAAGTTAGATAGAGGAGATATAGATGGTGCTGAAATTGCTTATACAGATGCAATAAAGTCTATAAAGTCATTCAAAGAAAACACAATAAGTGAGGGAGTATCTCCATGCCTGTTAAATGGAGTTTCTAAAAGCATAGGATCTTATCCTTTGTCTTCATGTATTCTGGGAGTTTCTAGAGCAACTGGGAAGTGTGAATACGGTTAACATCATGAATGAAATTGTGCGCGCTCGTGCAATAACAGTGATGATGAAGAATGGGCATGGTAGTTTCAATGGAGTTCTTCATTAACTTTACTTCAACCATAGCATATTATTAAAATTGTTTAATTTTCTATAAAAAAATTGAAGTATTATAATTTGTTGAGAACGTATATGGTATACCGTATGTGCATGCATGATTTTAAATTGTGAAATTCAATAATATTGAAACTGTGTTATCCGATTATGATTTGATTATTGTGAGTACGGTTGGTAAATTGTGAAATGATAAATTTGATGCTTACAAGACTCTATCCGATTATTAACTTCCACCCAAATGATGGATCCTTCTACCATAAATTTCAGTAATGGCTCTTCCTCCCATGGTTTGAATGGTCAATAAGGCCCTTACTTTTTTTTAAAGAGGATATCATGGATAAGATGTAGAATATATGCATCATCATATCAAAATTTATGCATTAATGCGATAAAATTTATCTTGCAAAATGTATTTCTTAAAACTCAATAAGTGGAAGCCATGGTTGTAATACAAAACTTCGGTTATATATCCTACCATTCACCATCCTATGCAATGTCTTAGACATGTTATCATTTATAAACTAATGTTGAACTTTTTATCATTCAATTGGTACACTGTACCCTTTAAAAAGTGCTTTGCTACCAAGAGAGGCCATATAATTTTTTAAAATTAATTTAAACAAATATTTAGTTAATAAATTGTAGAACAAAATTTAAAACTTTCACACGCACAAATTTTGCACATAAAATTATACTTTAAAATCATTTACTTATTAATAATTGTTCAAAATTTATTTATTGATCAGTATATATTTTACTTGAGTGAATTTCATTTTCGATAGAACTATATCTTTCACAATTTTCATGTATAAATATTTTTCCGTATTATAGAATACTCGAGTAGGTAACCTGTAGTGCATTGTAGGAGCATTTTACACCTAACTTTTTGTTTCATAAAAAATATGTGCATTTGATCTTTAATTTAATGGTTACACCACCAAAATAATATGTATGCCTGGATCATCCCCACAAACCTATCCTCTTAATTTGTTTGTTACACGACAAGGATTTCCTGCCTAGTGTTCTTATCACCCATCAAACTGTTTTCCATCAATTATGTGATTCACATCTAAAAGGACGTATGACGGTGAAGAGCAAAAGATACATGTGATTTCTGGAGGAGAGTACATGTTTGATCACTCTATCGGCGTGAATCATGAATTGATGAGGGTGCTCGTGATATCATGAATATAATTGTACGAGTGCTTGATTGGTGCGATATAAGTGACGATGAAGAATGATTATTGTAGTCTCGTTGGTGTTATTCATTAAGCGGAGTTAAACCTTAACATGTTAAATGTGTTTATTTTTGTGAAGGAAAAAAACGTAGCATAATTAGTTACGTAATTTGTTCATGCACGGTATCATAATGTAAAATTGAAAAATGTGGAAAGTATATATGTTTCATGTCCGCGAGACCAGGAGTAGATTTGGTGAATTGTGAAATGATAAATTAATTTAATTTTTTTTACTATATAAGTTGATGAATAGATTAAAAATTGTTTAAATAAAACCAAGTTTCACGAGCACAGATTTTGCACACGGATCTATATCTTATTAAGAAATGGTCAAAATTTATTCATGGATTAATATTTTGAGAAATTCTCATATCATACGCCAAATTTAATGTTACATGGAGGGTCGATCTGCAATTTATAGAATAGTGTCAAAATTAAGAGGACCAAATTTTGAGTATTGTGAGCACAGTTTGGATAGAAAATCATTCATTTTTTCATCTTCCCTTTCTCAGTTGCAACCCCATTCTTCCCTGAATTTCACTCCAGAAACTTCTCATCGGAGTTCAACATCAGAGCAAGAGTAGTCCTAGTTTCATTCCAAAAAATCGAATGTCAGAGTTCCCATCTTTGTGGTGATAGGGGATGTTAGAGCAGGTTCCTTTGCAGTAGCAGCGGAGGAGGGTTTCTTCTCTAGCTCTACCATAAACTCACTACTGGAAAATAGGTAGGCACCGGTGATTCTCAACCTAGGCACCTGCATTTCAGACCCCCCGGAATACCGGTGCCTCAGTGACCTGCGCTAAAACATAATTTTCCTGGACCGGTAATCAATATTGATGCTAAGAAAAGCTTAGCACAGGTTGGGTGTACCAGTGCAAATAAAAATGAACCGGTGCTGGAAATCACATGGGGCACCAGTTGTGTGGTTTCCCCATGTACATAGTTGATCAATAAAAAAAATCTGCCCAGTGAGAATAAACTCACCGGCCAGAACATGAAACCCAAAAATTCATAAAGAATAGAATGAAGAAAACACAAAATAAATGAAGAAGTTCATGTAAAAAACTGGATAATTCATAACCATAACTCATAATTTCAATATATATATATACATATATATATATATATATATGAAAATGCATAAAAATCCACAATTCATGATAAAAACTAGACCTAAACATAAATTAACAAAACTGTGGGGTCAAGGTCAGATGCAAGACCTTAGGTGCGGTCGAACGCGGTGGTGGTGCAGAGAGTTGAGGTGTGCTGGATTTTTCAATTGAGGCAAGGTGAAACAGAGCTAAACCCAGAATTTTTGGTGGAGCTCATGATTCCCATGCGACAGGATTGCGTATATGGACCAAACATTTCTGGTCCAAGAGACAACGTTGGGGCATGTGTGCCACGGTGGCGGAGACAAGAGACCGGAACACAACAGTGGACACACCGTCAGAGAAGAATAAGAATGACTCGAAGGTGAAGTGGCAGAGACAACGGGCTCGAAGGTGTACGATTGAAGCACAATACTGGCAGAGAATCGTTTGAGGCAGCGATGAGGGAGGTCTGGAGAAGTTGTTGTGGATTATCAGTGAGAATGATGTGAGGGTTATTACGAGATGAGGGTTTTATATGATTAGGGTTTGGGTGATCTAACTTGGGCCAAGTTGGACTTTTAAAAAAAACGTAGCAGCGGTATGGAAACTGATGCCTATGCTAATCATACCTGTACTAAGTACTTCAAACGTAGATGTGTGACGCTGCTTTGAATGGGAGTTTTATTATTTTTCCACCCAAGAAAAAAGGGAGGAAAATATTCTAATTACTTAGCACTGGTATGGAAATTAGTGCCCATGGTCATAAGATCGATGCCTATGTATTACAAAAGAAGCTGTGTGACGCTACTTTAAATTGACATTTTAATTCAATTTCTCACTCAAGAGCAAAGCGAAGAAAAATATTGTAACTACCTAGCCAAAGTAGTCTAACCGGTGCCTATAATGGTGCTGCCTGTCCTAATAAAAAATCCCTTAAATTTATTGGACAAAATTCAAAATTTTTATTTTCCTAGCTACATAGTAGCACTGGTATGGCTGAAAAAAATGCCAGTGCCAGTAAATTTTGCCCTTAAATTAACTTCTTTTTTTTAATAATTAGGTCCAAGAGAAGTGATATGCACCATTATGCATGTGTTAGCTAATGCATTTGACACATTTATTATCATCTTTTGTTTAGTTGATTGCTAGTTTTAGTTAGGCTTGTACGACAAAGGGTTTAGATGACCATTATTGGTTTTCTTGTCTAAATCCCGAGTTTTATAGACTTAATATAAAGTAAGAGGCACTTTGTATTCATGGGCACCTAGATCTTTCTTTTTTATCTCATTAGTAGGTTGCTCATGCGTACTTTTTCATTATCTTTTGTAGAAGGCCATCCGCGAGTGTGGTAGTAGATACTTGAAGGCTATCGCAAGGATGGTAGAAGATATCAAAGAACATTCCCAAGGATGTAGTAGATTGAAGGCCACAGACTCTTAAGCGTGGTGGTATATGGAATTGGGACAAGGAAAGGAAGATTCAAAGTTCAAGAAGGCCAAGTCCGAAATCAAGGAATTGTTGTCTGGGAGTTGCACAAAATTATGGGAAATATCCGAGAAGAAATATCCCTTGAGAGTGGCACCATTGCATGTTTTTTATCAAGCACTATAAAATTTACTACAAAAGCTCCCAAATTGGATTAACGGTTCACCCGTAACGGAGCAAACTAGTCAGTTGACCGGACCAGCAACGGCCAGCACAAATCACACTAGGCCAGAATGAGGGCCTCGCCTAGTACGACCCATTCAAGGCCACACGACCCCTGCCTAGAGCCTTTTGGCATAGCCTGTTCCACCCTGCACGAGCCGTGCCAAGTTCAAGCATGGGTCATACCATATCTTGTCGGCCACGTGCCTTTGCCTTCTCTTCACTCTAAATTTGACCAAGTATGGGTGCACAACATCCCGTTTCACATGGTCCGTGCCATTTCAAGTCATTAATTCCAATAAAATCCAATGGTGTGCGAAGAATGACACGTCTCATGCAAGGATACTGTGCAAAATGAGGTTTTAACAGATGGGGCACGCCTAACAGCTTGGGACGCTTAGCAGAAGGAGAAAAAATGGAGTGTATGTGGATGGCCCGTGCAAGTTACCATGGGTCGCACCAGCACAAGGCTAGCACGCACCAGCATGAGGCTACAGCCTATTCCATGGCCGGCGTCCCGCTCTGGCAAGAGGGGGTCTCGGCTGACACCAGTGGTGCCAGATCCTGACCCCTGTGCCGGTTGCGGCTGCTAGGGTTTTGGCCACTTTTTGGCCTATTTTTAGGCCCAATTCCCTACCACTCTATATGGACCTATGCATACTAGGTTTTAGGTTTATGCTCATTTTTAGATCTCAAGAGTAGGCTAGAGAGAAAAAATATTCTTCCTTCTCTCTAGGTTCTTTTGTTTTCATATTTTAATATTTCTCTTGACCAAAAGTTTTGAATCCAATGGAATACTTGGGTTCAATTCTTAGGGAAGAGGGATCTTACTTGGGGATAATATTTTTATTCATGTTTTAACATTTTGTGAGATTTCTAGATCTACCTTTTTCTATGTTCTTTTGCATTATTATGTTGGATTGTTCTTAATATTCTTCTGAATTGCATGATTGTCACACATAGTTAGCACACACCAAGTCTTCTTTCATGTTGTTTCACTATTGCTACCTCTTGGGGAAGGAAACCTGGATGCGCTTGAGGTAATGATAGTCTGGAACCCTGTGGGTGTGTGTACATAGGTTTCCATTGTTAACCGTTACTATCGATCATGCCCTAATTAGCCAACCATGGGGTTCAAAGGGTTGCGTGTAAAGATAGACTAAGTAGCAGACTAGGATTATCTTGTTGATCCTAGAGCCATTGATAAGACGCCTACTTTCTTTGCCTTTGCAAGCCTAGGGGTAGTGCGTTCGTCGTGTTCCGCCCGAGACTAATCACACGGGTGAGAATCAGACCCGCACAATGAGCCATTGGCGTTGTTTCACTCTCCTAGTTGCAGATGATAGGTTGATGGAAGATTTAATACGCGCACCCCTATGAGCAAATAGGGGGGAATTTTGACCATTGTCCACACTACGTGATACAAACACTAAAATAGGGTTTAGTTATTGTTCGATAAAATCATTGATCGAAATGACATTAATCATCTTACTTAAATATTCCCCGGATGTTAGTTTATATTTTTAATTATTGTGATCATTATCATGCTAGTAGTTATTAGTTCAAATCCCCCCAATGACTGTTTTCACAACACTGTTTATTCCTAACACGTGGACGGATTGACGATCCAATCAAGGTTGTGTTTAGTTAATTATTAGATTAATAACAACTTTATGGATGACCCCTGTACTTACCACTATATACCATTCTTAGTATTGTAGTAGTAGGAACCGGGAGCAACAATACAAATCTCTTATCTTTGACCCTTATACTTCAGCCTCCACACATGTTTTTAACAAAGCTCGGGAGGGGGCAGGTCAAATTTGGGCGCCATTGCCAGGGGTGTTAGTTTAATGGTCTAGTAGTTCGCTTGCATAACGTGTTACTATAGTACTAAGTGTTTTTATTGTTTTAATTTTTGTTGGTTTTTGTTGTCGAGCTTTCCAGCTAGTTTCAATTACTTTTAACCCTTTTTGCCATTTTTGTTTTTAGTTGACCACTATTTTATTCCCGGTTGATGGTATATATCCATTCCAAGAACTTGGGAGTTTTACATTGTCCAGCAGATTACACAGGTTGTAGCCAAAGGAAGAGGAGACCTAGACCAAAAGTTCTACAAGAACCACTTTCGGTAGTTTTAAAGAAAGAAGAAATGGCGGAGGATAACCGCACTTTGAGGGAATTAATGGCTCCAAGTTTTGAGAATGAACCACTTTGCATCATTTTCCCACCCTTTCCCCCAATGTGACGTGTGAACTCAAGAGCGGTATGATTCATTACTTTATGACTTTTCATGAGATGGCCGAAGAAGATCTGAACAAACATATTTCAAAATTCCACCTAATATGTACCAACCTGAACCCGACCGGTGTTTCATAGGAAGATTACAATATGAGGGATTTTCCCTTCTCACCTTTTGATTTGGCCATAGATTGGTTATACAATCTACCGCCCGATTGTATCACCTCATTGATGTATATGAAGCACATATTTCTTGAGAAATAATTCCCAGCTTCAAATTCCGTGGGGTTGAAGAAGTAACTTTCCAACATATCTTAGTTTGATAGTGAGTGCCTCTACGAGTATTGGGAAAGGTTCAAGATTTTGTTGGCTAGTTTTCTGTATCATCCATTCAAGGAGGGAGACTTGGTTTACTATTTCTTCGAGGGATTGTACGATGATGACATGTTTATGGTGAATTCCACTTGGAATGATTCAATCACCAACCAGAGCCTAAGGGAGGTAATGGAACTCTTCGAGGAGATAGGAAACGGAATAAAGGCAGTTTGGTACAAGATCTAGGGTGAAGCCCATGGAAGAACCATCTGAATCTATGATGAAAGAGTTCATGAAAAGGGTAGTTCAACAAGAAAAAGTGTGAGGTATTTGTAGCCTTGATCATCACACTAATTTTTCCCCGCAAGTGGTGGAAGATATAGAGGAAGTTAAGGCGTTGGATTTCAAAAATGGTGGCAATAGGCCACAATTTTCTAGGGGAGAAAAACAAGGGTTCCATGGGAACAAATAAGGTGAAAGGAAATATCCCTATGCAAACACCTTCAACTAGAGGTACCGCGATCACCCCAACTTCCGTTGGCACAAGGAGAACCAAATGCAAGGGTACAACCAAGGCGGACAAGCTCCACCTCAACTCTATCCGAGGAGAGAAGGGCCTTTCAACAAAAATATCTTACTATAAAAGTCAGAATGAGAGGAAATCCTTTCAGCAATCTCTTAATTCACCAAGAAGCGTGATTTCTTTTCAGAGAGCACAAGGTAAGAGATTGAAAATATCGGGACTAGGGATTTCTCGAACATCAAGAATCTTGAGATTCAAGTTAGGAAACTTGCCACCTCGAAAATCCGACTTGAAGACAAAGAGTTTTGAAAACTTCCTTCCCAACTCGATGTTAATCTGAGGAATATGAGTTCTTGAAAACAAAGAAGCAGGAAAAAGGTGCTTGAGCCCGAGAAGGAAATCTTACAAGAGTATGACTTGGTCGTGGAAAGCAACTAAACCAACTTGGAAGAACAAAAAATAGTTGTGGAGGAACCCATCAAGGAGCTTCCAACACTCGAGGTAAGGATTAATCTCCCACCACCTTTCCTTAGTGCACTTAGGGAAGGCCGAAGGTGGCAACCAATGAAGAGCACATCCAAAAAAATCTTGGAGAATGTTGAGGTTAGTGTTCCACTCGTGGACTTCATTGATCATGTGCCTTTGTATTCTAAATTATTGAAAGTTGAATGCACTAGAAAGAGAAATAAACCACTTAGAAAGATAGGAAAATTGAAAGTAGAAGGAGTTGATACTTTAAATCATAGGAAGTTACCTACAAAATGTGATGACCCCGGCATGTTTTCAATTCCTATTTTTTGGGTGGTAATTTGGTGAAAAATGCTATGATTGACCTAGGAGCTTCTATTAATTTCATATGTTCGTGCATTTATGAGAACCTAGAAATAGGTGAACTTAAAGAAACTAGGGTAATCATCCAAATGGCCGACCACTCCAAACCTAGTCCTCGTAGACTAGCAAAGGATGTGATGGTTTGAGTGGGGAATTTGGTGTTTCAGGCGGACTTCTATATCCTTGATGTTGTGCACGATGGTGGTGCACTATCAATTTTATTGGGGAAACCTTTTCTTAGAACATCGAGGACTAAGATTGATGTTCATTCGGGAACACTGGCTTTAGAAGATGACATGGATAGGGCTGGCTTTGATATTTACAAATATAAGCATTGCTCACCTAATCTTTCTCTTGTGTGTAAAGGTATAACTTTGTGTGAAAAACATGCTCAACAAGATGAATCTTGCATGATCGAAAATATTAAATGTCTTCATGATATTCTTGAAGATGAGGAGGTGTTACATGACATTGAAATTTGCATGCTCTATCTTGTATAAATGAACCGTGTAATGATACACTTTTTGATGAACATGTCTTTTTTTAGTGTCATTAAAAATGCTTTGTCTCCAATTTTGCACACTAACTCGCAGCGGAAAAAGAAAAGGTTTAAGGAATTAATCACTCCTAAACCCCTTATGATTCCCAAAATAAACAAGAATTTATCTATGACTAAGAAAGATGGGCATTTTTGGTATGTCTAGCCAAAGATTAAGGGTAAGCCTAAGGTAATTTGGAGACTCATCCACAAGGACGTGGTTTTTGGTGGTATCAGCGTTGTGATTCCGGTGACCCATCAAATGGTTCTTTTTAGTTTTCTAAAAATATGCAGGGAAAAAAATAAGTCGAGAGGACGAAAATTAAAATACGGTGCTTTATGTTATGGGTTTTTAAAAATATTTTATTTTGAAATTTTGGGAGTAAGTTAAATTTTTTGGTGTTTTTCAAAAAAATTCTGTCATCTATTTTGTTTGGAACAATACAGCTCTTAGTTTTTGGTGTTTTTCGATGAAGGTATACAAAGAAAAAGTTGGAACAGAACAAAACTAGGGGGCCTCATGCCAGGGCTCAGCATGGCCCGTGCCAAGCAATAAGGGCAGTGCCAAGACCCATTAGCACAAGGCCGATTTTGCTGCCACTAGGACGCCACATGTGTTCCACGCATGCACCGGCACGAGGCTGGCGCGTGCCAGCACGAAGCTTCCCTGACATGGCACGGTGCCACATGTTGGCACAGATCCCTTCTCAGGATCCGTGCTGCCTCCCTTCTATCCCAATTAAAACCTAGCTTACCCCCTATATAACACCCCTCGTTCCATCCCTCTCCACACCCAAACCCACTCTCGTCTCTTCCTCTCAAACTAACATAAACACCTTCCCACACTGTATTAGCCATATTTCCCTCAATTTTCATCCGATTCACCCCCACTTGGTATCAAAATCTTCTTCTTTCTGAGCCCTATCCAATCCAATAAAATTGAGCCTAAGAAACCGATTGGTTTATCCCAGAATATTTGAAGAACAGATCGGCCTTAATTTAGTTTTCTCCCAAAAAACTCTAATTTTGGTCAATTTGGGGAGTTGAGATTGTTTTAATTCGATCTGGAAGGGAATTCGCACATTCCTCAAGGAAATATTTCACCTTATTCACCAATTGAGGTTCTTGGCCGAGCTCTCTTGCTTATTTGAAGAAGTAGAATGTGCAAAATTCTTGTGGCTGGGTTATTTGCATACTTTAAAGTTTCGGTGATTTTTGTGGTTGATAGAATTATTTTGGAAGATATTGTTCTGTGTTGGCGGTGTTTGTTGAAAACTTTGCTAGATTATGCCTTTTGTTAGTTGTTATACTTTTGTGCATCCAACATGTCTCGTAGACAGAGATGAGAACCTAGTGTGCCATTTATTGGGTTGATCTCTTTCTCTTGGGACCAAAAGGAAAGGTGGGGCTACCTAGTAGAGCGCCCTATTCAGAAGACATATTTTGTGGATGAAGATACCCTTAGGGGTCCTAAACTCTACAAACATGTCAAGGTTCTTCATGGTAGGATTTCTATGAAGGAGTTTACCACTGTATCGACCCCCCACATACACTAAGTACACCCTAGAGTTTCCGTCTAATGTTGCCAAGGATAATCACAGACAGATGGGGAGATCTGTGAGATTCCATTTAGGAGATGTCCCCTGTGGCCTGACTTATGCTTAGTTAGCAGACATCTTCAAATAGAAGCTGCAGAAAGATGTGAAGGGGGACAACGAGTCGGTTGCAGGATTTGAATGGCATGGTTATGGGCTACCATCACTCATCAGCTGAGGGAGAAGGAAAGAAAGAATAGTGACAAAGTGCATTAGACACTAAGGTACGTAGCCAGGATGTTGAGTGCAGTAGTCAGCTGTCACGAGGAGACCACTACTGCCACTGAGAATGATTGTAGGATGCTTTGGTAAATCTACATGGGGGAGGGCTTGTCCCACCCTCTTTGATGATTTTGTCACTCAGTGCATTGAGCTCTCCATAGCACCGCCCCCACAATAGAAAGATAGCGATCGACGGCATGGTTTCACTTCTTGTTCAGTACTAAAACCTTCCTGTAAGTGAGACCATGGGGGCAAACCTACAAGCACCCTGTACTCTCACTCTATCGGTCATGGATGAGGCGAAACATATATTAAAGGAGAACCATACTATCTTCTAGTAGTACAAGGGCAAGAAGTTCATAAGGTTTCCCCAGTGTACGAAGACCACTCTGAGCAAGAAGTTCAAATTTCAAAACTTTATCATCGAGGCTGATGCAGATTCAAAGGTGGTTTTAGGTGAGCACTCCCGAAAGAAGGGGATGACATAGGGGAGGAGGATGAGGATTATCAGGAGCAGGTCCTGGTGCACCCAGCATAGTTCATTTCCATTGAGCATAAGCCAGTCCACTGGGAGGTTATTGCCGTACCTCTCAAAGATACAATTTATAAGCCCAAAATGCTTACTAAATACAACTAAGTAGATAGTTTGGCAAGTCGGG
>JAULKL010000002.1:3906223-3921946 GCA_032355745.1 Rubia rechingeri
TCCATGAATGAAGAACTTCAAGCCCTGGAAAACAATAAACCTGGAAAATGGTGCCCTTACCTGCTGGAAAAAGAGCCATAGGATGCAAGTGGGTATATAAGATTAAATATACTTCAGATGGATCTGTAAACATATACAAAGTGAGGTTAGTAGCTAAGGGATACAACCAAGTTGAGGGAGAATATTTTTTGAAAGTTTTTCTCCGGTTGCTAAAACTGTAACAGTCAGACTTTTTCTAGCCATTGCAGCTGCTCAGAAATGGTTCCATCAGGTGGATGTGAACAATGCATTTCTGCATGGATTTATTGATGAGGAACTTTACATGCTCCCCCCTGCAGGCTATCAGAAAGCTTCTCCTGGATTGGTTTGTAAACTCCACAAGTCATTGTATGGTTTAAAATAGGCTTCAAGGCAGTGGAACTATGAATTTACTAGGCATTTGAGGAAACTTTATTTTCAGCAGTCTTATAATGATTCTTGCATGTTCCTGAAATTTTCCGGCACAGTCACTTTGGCATTGATTGTCTATGTGGATGATATCCTCCTAGCTGGAAATTCTGAATTTGCTATACAATAAGTCAATGATTCTTTGCATGTTGCCTTCTCCATTAAGGATCTTGGACCAGCCAAGTACTTCCTTGGGATTGAGGTAGCCAGGTCTAACACTGGCATGTTTTTGACTTAGAAAAAATACATTGCCAACTTGATTTTTGATCTAAATCTGGAAAACTCTTATGTTTTTGCATCTCCTCTCCTAGTTTCCTGGACCAGAAATGATTCAAATTCACCATTGCTGAGTGATCTTGGCCACTTCCGAACATTGATTGGCCGATTATTATATCTCATTTTTACTAGGTCTGACATTACATTCGCAGTCCATTAGCTCAACCAGTTTGTTCATCAGCCCTCAGTCCACCATTGGCAAGGAGCTGTTCATATTGTGAAGTACTTAAAACACCATCATTCCTTTGGTTTATTCTACTCAGCTTCAGCCTCACTTCATCTTCAGGCATTTTGTGATGTGGATTGGGGGACTTGTAAAAACACTCAGCACTCCATTACAGGTTTCTCTATCGTTCTTGGCACATCATTGATATCTTGGAAATCCAAGAAGCAATCTACAGTGTCCAAATCATCAGCTGAGTTTAGCAATGACATTATGTGAGCAAAAATGGATCAGTTACTTGTTGACTAATTTCAAGTTGCCTCTTCAGGTTCATATCCATGTTCATTGCGATAATACTGCTGCCATACATATTACTGAAAACCCCGTGTTTCACGAACGCACTAAACACATTGAGATTGATTGTCTTCTTGGTCGGGATGCCTATAAAGCCGGTTTCATTTCTCAGATTCATGTTGCCTCTCTCTCTCTCGGTTAGCCGATGTGTTTACGAAGCTTCTCTCTATTCACTAGTTTCTTCCTGTGTTGCTCAAGATGGGCTTCTGTGATTCCCACAACAGTCTCATCTTGACGGGGGTGATGAAGTGTGCGCCAATTTTCCAATTTCAGTTAGTCTACTTGTAACTAAATTAGTTAGTCAATTAGTTGATTTCTGTAACTGATAGTTTGTTAGCTGGTGATAGTTTGTTAGCTGGTAGTTAGACATATGGTTGTATAAATAGGCATCAGATACTGTATGCAGTAACTTAATACATTCAAAAATAATAATTCCCCACATGCTTTCCATTTTCCTAATCTGAAAACTCTAATTCAAGATTCAGTTTCTTTTAGATTTCTACACCTATGCTCTGGATAGCCAGGGCTTCAGGTTGTCAAAGGGAATATGAAAGTCGTGCTGCTGTTAATTCCGTTGTATTGCATCCAAATCAGGTAATGTATCAGAAATTCTATATTGTTTTAAACCATAGAAATTTGCACTTATAAACAAAACCCTTTTTTTGTTTCCTTTCTTAAATTATCAGCGTGGAAGAAATCTATTTAAAAAGGCATCCTATTGAACATTATTATTCAAGGACTTAGATAAACAACTTGAGCTGAAAATTCTTTGCACAGCCCACAGAAGTACAGCTACTTTTACTTTTTTTTCCTTACAATAGGCGACGTTCCTGTGCTATATTTTATACATTCCACTTTCAACAACAGTAAAATAATTATAACTACAATATTCTTTACCTGGAATTGAAAGAATAATGATAAATCAATGAGAGTAAATTGACATTTTGATTACTGATGGATTTATTAAAATTACATGTACTACCAAGTATGTCAATTGAATTTCAGAAATTTCACTTGTCCTTGCACACATATGATAAGTAGAATCAATGAAATAGAGATTCAAACAAATTCTTTTGTTTTCAAAATAATTTTTGAACCGAAGAAAAAATCGCTGTACTGCTTTAGCTTGAATTTCAGAAATTTCACTTGTCCTTGCACACATATGAAATAAGTAGAATCAATGAAATAGAAATTCAAACAAATCCTTTTGTTTTCAAAATAGTTTTTGAGCAGACGAAAAAATCGCTGTACTGTTTTAGCTTGAATTAATATTGGAAGGATATTAAGAAATCAATGACACGAAATTGACTTCTTGATTACTTAATTTGATTTAATATAATTAATTGCATTACCAAGTACAACAATTAAGTTTTGAGAATTTTCCTTGTCCTTAAACTGCTGAGCACCTAAAAAATAATTAAAAATGATGAGATACGAGATTCAAATAAAATCCTTTTGTTTTTAAAATAATATTTGAGCAGAAGAAAATATCTCAAGGTCTAACTGGCAATTCCAATGGATAATTATGGAATGTTCATCATTCGGTCAGCTAGAAATGGTTTTCAACTTTATGTTTATGTTATTACAGATAAAGAAAGAAAGCTGGCCTGCTTGCTTGTCTTCATATATTGCCACCTGATTTGAAACCAAGTTGGACCTCTTCAGTGTTCATATTTTCATAATTATTTATTCTTAATTGATAGAAGGCTAATTAAACCTCGGATTGTAAAATATTTAAAATTCAGTCAAATGAAAAGAACTTGACGAATTAGTATAATGACATTTTGAAATAGAGATATGTTGTCAAATTAAAAGGCTAATGGGAAGATATAAAGACATGGAGCAAAAACTGATGCAATATAAGGTTTTAGTTTTGTAGAATACAATGGCCATGTACGAGCCTATAATTGGGGTTCCACAGTGAGAGAAATGTTTTGGTGTTGCGCTGCACAACTAATTTTTTTCTTGCCTTTCAGTATAGCATTAATGTTTTTTTTCCTGTGCTGATCTGATCGACTGCTTTAGATTGTAGTTCATTGAGTTCTAATGATAACAATGTTGGCATTTTAGACTGAGCTGATATCGGGAGATCAAAATGGCAATATTCGTGTGTGGGACTTGACAGCAAATTCATGCAGCTGCGAGTTAGTAAGTGACTACATTCTGCCAGTTGTGAAATGTTTTAGTTGTAATTAAATCATTGAACTTTCTAGCACCGATAGCTCAGTGTTGAGCTTTACTGCTTTTGCGGCTTGAATCTTGATATTTTACACGTAATAACAAAGATATCATCAGAAGATGTTTTGAGTATGGAGTTTAATGACTGATGTGATTCTCAGGTTTGATAACAATTATAAAAACTTTACCTTTGAACACTCAGGTTCCAGAGGTGGATACAGCTGTGAGGTCTTTGACTGTAATGTGGGATGGAAGCTTAGTTGTTGCTGCGAACAATCGCGGTACCTGTTATGTTTGGCGCTTGTTGCGAGGAACCCAGGTACCTACTCTGAATTGCCTTATCAGGTTTATTAATGATTAACAGATGAAAGTATCCATAAATTAATAAGGAAACGAAATCTTAACTTTAAACTATGGTTCTAAATTGAATTTTTGTTTATTCAGAAGTTCAAAATCTATAGACGGTACTTTTACTGCCACAAATTGCATCTATATTTCAGTTCACTGTTTTAAATGCATCATTGATGCATTGGTGCACTCAGGTATATTAATTTTTGGCGAACTGTATTCATTCAGAACTTCTTAATCCACATTTAGTACTAGTCTTAAAATTCTGATGACTATATTCCCATTATAGCATTAGGATTTTATATTTCTGCTGAGCACCTTTGCAGGTGTGTATCGCATATTCAGTTTACTGTATCTGACTTAAGGAACAGGTGAAAAGGTTTAGAAACTCTCACTAAGCTGCCTTTTGTTTCAGACGATGACCAACTTTGAGCCACTTCATTAAGTTACAGGCTCATGATGGGTACATCCTTAAGTGCCTCCTATCCCCTGAGTTTAGTGAGCCTAACCGGTATACCCTCTCTCTCTCTCTCTCTCTCTGAGTTTAGTGAGCCTAAACCGTACACGTACACGTGTGTAATAACCTTGAACTTTATTATTTCTTTATTCATCTTCTGGATATGGTTTGCACCAGCTACTTGGCCACTGCATCTTCTGATCACACTGTGAAGATATGGAATGTCGATGGCTTTACATTGGAGAAAACCTTAGTAGGTAAGCATGACTGATAGTAATGTCTGTATGACCTCCTGCGCTGCATGAACTGTACCATCAAGCAGTCTGACTATTAGCGTGTTTATGTGTTTCGTAGGACATCAGCGCTGGGTATGGGATTGTGTTTTCTCTGTGGACGGGGCTTATCTTATCACAGGTATGTGATTACAGGAATAAACAGACCCTGCTACCTTAGTTGGAGTTTTGCTGAAGTAATGTTGTAGAATATGTAACTGAGCCTATAGTTTTGCTAAAACTTGCTACATTCAAGACTCCGTTTCTCGAATGTTTAATTTTTACCTTTTAGTCCTAGATAAAGAGGACACCCGTCATCCCTTTCCTATATACATGTCGTTGACAATTGAGATAATTATTTGCATTATTTCCATATGTGCAAAATTGTTATTTCGGGTTCTCATTGTGGCATGGTGATACTTTGCAGCTTCGTCTGATTCCACAGCGAGATTATGGTCGATGTCTACTGGTGAAGATATTAGAGTATACCAAGGACACCACAAGGCAACCGTGTGCTGTGCTCTCCATGACGGTGCCGAACCGTCTTCCTGAAAATGCTACGTTGCTTTTGTGACAAATCAGAAACCTTTAGATTTAAGACTTTATTTTTGTTTTGGATTTTCAGTTGTACACTTATTCTGTAATGTGATTTCCGTCTTCTTTTTACCCTTCTGTTAAGTTCAACATTCTTCAATAGCCATGAAATCAAGTTGTTCCTGGGCTGTAGTATGTTTCAAATCATCATATTCGATAACCTGAGTTCAACTCAGCTTCTTAACCTACCTCACCTCTGTCTCATTTCAAGTTGTAATTTAATTATTCATTTCAAGTTGTGATTTAATTATTCATTTAGTTAATACTTTTTAACTTTGACCATAAAATTGAATTAGTGTATAAGTATGAATATTATTGAGTAATGCCCTTTTAGATTCCATATAATATACATTTTCAAAATATCAACTTTTTACAATTTACAATTATCTTATTTTTCTCCTCGGACCTATTCCCAATATTTTTTAAGGGAACTTTTCATAGAGTTATCGTAGAGTTTTTTCAGGTATCTTTTCTCGATTCTTCTCCCTCTTACTGCGATCTGCAAAAAAATATTTTAAAAAATTATATAAATATCGATAAAATTTGTAAAATATCGTTAAGTTGAAAATCATAACTATCAACTATAATTAACAAAATAGCAACTGAAAATTATAACACGTTGAGTACAACTAATAAAACATATTGTTAAATTGAAAATCATATAAACATCAACAACTAACAAAATATAGCTGAAAGTCATAAAACATCAACTAAAACTAACAAAACATCAACGAAAAATCATAAAATATCATCAAAGCTAAAATTGTCAAAAACTTCAAAGCAGAAACCTCAATAAACTACACATATACATCAACTGAAAATCATAAAACGTTAACTACAACTAACAAAGCATCAACGGAAAATCATGTAACATCATCAAAGATTAACTTATCAAATTAAATATCAACTTCAAAACATAAATCTCAATAAAATAAAAGTAAGCATCAAATGAAATTCATAAAACGTCAATTACAACTAACAAAATATCAATTGAAAATCATAAAGCGCACTTTGGTAGGAAGAATGAAGTTGCACATTAAAAAGGTATACTACATACACCCTTCTTTGCCGAGTTGATGATCGTGCACCTTTATGTTTTACGGAATAGTATTGAGAATGCATTGTATGTTCAAGAGCACCTGCCCACATTTACAAGCACTGCATCCGGACTGACCTTCGAACAAAATACAGCTAAAGCATTCTTCCACATTTGTGAATTTGTTTTATAATCGCTGAAATGTGAACGACATGTCAGGTAAACTTCGAGCATTTGCAAGAAGGCGAAACTGCACCATCAGAAGAAACCTAGGGTATGATATTAATGGACTTAGTTTTGTAACGGCTGAGAAGGACAACAATGCAGAACAGTGGTGTTTACACTGGATCTGAATTGATGTGGCAGTTTAGCAAAAAAGAAAAAAATCAATTAAAATTAACAAAACATCAATTGAAAATCATAAAACACCATCAATGATTAAATTGTCAAATTAAATATCAACCTCAAAACGTCAAAATGAAAATCATAAATATCAACTATAACTAATAAAACAACAACTGAAAATTATAATTAAAAAATAATAACACTAATAAGTGTAGGGATTAGATACATCACTTAGTTTTGCATGGTCCAAATTTTGAAGATGATCATGGGTCGACCCCGACCCGATTCTAAAAAAATTAGTCAGACCTGAACCGGACATGGATCCGTAGGGTTTGAAAGTGGTAGACCCATACCCATATCCGATGGGTATAAACGGGTCTTGAATCCAAAACGGGTCCTAAATGAGTCTAATATCCTATTTTTTTCACTAAATAAAAAATATATTATCTTAAATATAAATAATTAAAGCAATATGCATTTGAATTAATTTTTCAATAAAAAAATATACAATACATATTTTTTTGTTGAATTAAAAATAAAAAATACAGAGAAAATACAAAAGTAACTCAGAAATTAGGGTAAAATTATATATATAGTTAGGGTTATATGGGTCTACAGGTCAGGTTTGAGTCTTAATAATTTAGACCCAGACCCAAAATTTAAAATCTAGATTCAGGTCTGGACCCGGATCCGATGGGTCTAAACGTTTTAGACCCGTGGATTTGGATCGAGTCCTAAACCCATAATCATCCCTAGTCCCAGGCGTCAACCACAACTGGGTCAAATTTTACCATACTAACCCTAAATATATATATATATATATATAATTTTACCTTAATTTCTAAATTACTTTCACATTATCTTTGTATTTTTATTTTTAATTCAACAAACAATATGTATTGTATATATTTTTTCTTGAAAAATTAATTGAGATACATATAGAACTTGAATTATTTTCATTGGACCCGCACCTATACATTTGACCTACACCTATACATATTTAAAATGGTCACACAAAAAAATTTCTTACTCTCTCTGTCCCAGTCAAATCTGCTCACTTTCCTTTTTTGGCTCTGTACACTTTCCCTCTAAGAAAATATTTAACCTCTCATGAGACATATTCACTCTTAAACATCTAAAATTTTACAAAACCCTACCACCCACACCCACCCACACCATTTTCTCCCTTTACATCTCTCTTTTCTACCTAAAACGCATCCCTGCCCTCTACAAAACCAAAGAACCCTATCAGCCACCGCTATTAACTTTGGCGGCCTCCGCCATCATCTCCAATAGCGCCGAACACCGGAACTTAGGAAGCTTTCACCACCGGTGCTGTCGACGATGAGCGCCAGAAGCAGCAGCAGCACCACCATCCTATCTCCCTCAGCCACACAATCTAGCGAGAGGAGGCGACAGATGGAGGATGTGGATGATGCGACAAGAGGCACAGGGAGGCGGATGGAGTCGGAGAAGCGCGGTGGGAGGAGGAAGGCGAGTCGGAAGGTGCCGATAGAAGGAGAGTGGCAGAGGTGGGAGCGGATGTGGCGGAGGGAGTCAAGGAGGGGCAGGGCGGCAAAGATATGTGGAGGCAGCAAATGCGAAGGCGAAGGAGGTTCAGATCTAGAGGTGGGAGGTGGAGGAGATTTATGAAAGGAGTCGGGAGGCGGAGGAGGGAGGACAGAGGCGAATGAGGGAGGTGCAAGCGGAGGAGATTTCTGAAAGGAGTTGGGAGGCGGGAGGGAGGCGAGAGGTTGGAGGACAGAGGTGAAGGAGAAAGGTGCATGCGGAGGAGATTTCTGAAAGGAGTCGGGAGGTGGGAGGGAGGACGGAGGCGAAGGAGGGAGGTGTAGGCGGAGGAGGTTTCTGGAGGAAAAAAGATTGGAGGTTGAAGACAGGGGTAATATGATTTTTTCACGTGTATAAAATCTGCACTTTGTAGATTGTCTTAGCACGGAGGGATTAGTATATGTGCACGAAAAAAGAAGCATGAATGCACTTTACCTGGAAAAAAACAAAAAATGAAGGAAGAAAAGTCAACACCACGGTAGTGTCATTTTCGTGGTTCCCAATTTCAGACCCCGTCTCACCATAATTTTCAGTCTGCGTTCAATTCCAACCATCCCTCCATTCCAAGTCATATTTCCAAAAGTCCCTAGACCAATTCCACCACCAAGTTCGTGAAGCTATTTAGCGCATCGCATCTGCGTAAAGATGAAGTAACATTGGAAGAAATGAGCTGTCGCCGTATCTTGTTGCTCTTTCTCATCAGTACCACAGTCTCCACTGTGTTGGCGGCTGATATTCAACCCGGGTCGGCCCTCTCCGCCGCCGACTCCAACTCAAAATGGACCTCTCCCGACAATACTAGCTTCTTCTTCACCTTCATCCCCGACCCTTCCGGTGCTTCTTTCCTTGCCGCCATCATCTACGACGACAACCCATCCATCCCTATCTGGACAGCCGGTGGCGCCGCCGACTCCAACGCCTCCCTCCGCCTGCTTCCCAACGGCAACCTGGAGCTCCGCAACGGCTCCTCCAATTCTCTCGTCTGGCAGTCATCCACCTCAAGCCGCGGAGTTTCTTCTGCTTCTCTTGACAATTCAGGTAATTTCATTCTCAGAAATGCTACTGATCCCAATATCTGGTCAACCTTTGGGAACCCCACTGATACTATTGTTCCCTCACAAAACTTCACCAAGAATCAAAATCTGGTGAATGGTGTCTATTCATTTCGATTGTTGGATAATGGGAATTTAACGCTGAGGTGGAATGGTACCATTGTTTACTATAATTCCGGGTTGAATGGTACCTCTACTGATTTGACTTCACCTAGTTTGAGTATATCGCTCATTGGGATAATCACCCTTTCGGACCCCCAGCTTTCTAGCCCCTTGAATTTGGCTTATAGTAGTGATTATGCTGAATCCGGGAACCTACTGAGGTTTGTGAAGTTGGATGATGATGGAAACTTGCGAATTTACACCGCCATTAAAGGTAGTGGAAGCAGTAGAGCGTCTGTAAAATGGTCTGCTGTTGCTGATCAATGTCAAGTGTTTGGATACTGTGGGAATATGGGGATATGTAGTTACAATGATACAGGGCCGGTATGCGGGTGTCCTTCGCGCAATTTCGAGCCGGTTGATGCGAGGGATAGTAGGAAAGGGTGTAGGTCAAGGTTGGATGTTCAGAACTGTCAGGGGAATGGGACAATGCTGCAATTGAATCACACTGTGTTGTTGACCTATCCCCCTGAGTCGAATGGGGGTAATACGCAGGTTTTTTCTACTGGTTTTCAGGCTTGCAGGACTAATTGTCTTCTCTCGGGCCCTTGTCTCGGATCTACTTCATTGGCAGATGGGACAGGGTTTTGTTTCCAGAAGACAACAAACTTCATCAGTGGATACCAGTCTCCTGCTGTTCCCAGCACGACCTTTTTCAAGATCTGCGGACAGCCTGATCCCAACTCTCCTGCTGATTCAGCTGCAGTTTTGGAAAAGAATAGCTGGAGATTGAAGCCGTGGATAGTTGTGGTTTTGATCACACTTGTTGCTTTGATTTTGCTTCAAGCCACTTTGTGGTGGTGGTGTTTTAGGGGTAGTCCCAAGTTTGGGGGGTTGTCATCTCAGTATGCACTTCTTGAGTATGCTTCTGGTGCTCCTGTTCAGTTCTCGTATGCGCAACTCCAACGGGCAACGAAGGGGTTCAAGGATAAGCTTGGAGAAGGTGGATTTGGGGCCGTCTATAAAGGGGTTCTTGCTAACACAACTGTTGCGGCTGTGAAGCAGCTGGAGGGAATTGAGCAAGGTGAAAAATAGTTCAGGATGGAGGTGGCCACAATAAGCAGTACCCACCATTTGAATTTGGTTAGATTAATTGGATTTTGCTCTGAAGGACGTCACAGACTCCTCTTTACGAGTTCATGAAAAGCGGTTCTCTGGATAAGTTTCTGTTTTGTTCTGAAGAGCAATCACAAAAGATGTTGAACTGGGAGTCTCGCTACAACATTGCACTAGGAACTGCAAAGGGTATCACATATCTCCACGAAGAGTGCCGTGACTGCATTGTGCACTGTGATATTAAGCCAGAGAACATTCTCTTGGATGAAAATTACAATGCCAAGGTTTCTGATTTTGGTCTTGCAAAACTCATCAATCCTAAGGACCACAGATATCGAACTTTGACGAGTGTGAGGGGAACCAGAGGATATTTGGCTCCCGAATGGCTCGCAAATCTTCCAATAACTTCAAAGTCGGATATATACAGCTACGGGATGGTACTGTTGGAGATAGTGAGTGGAAGAAGGAACTTTAACGTTTCTGCGGAGAACAACAAGAAGAGGTTTTCAATATGGGCTTATGAGGAGTTTGATAAGGGTAATGCTATGGCAATTGTTGATCCAAGGCTTTCTAGGAATGACATAGACATAGAGCAAGTGATGAGGGTCATTAAGGTTAGCTTTTGGTGCATTCAAGAACAACCATCTCAGAGGCCTGTAATGGGAAAGGTTGTTCAGATGTTGGAAGGTGTTACTGAGATTTTTAAGCCACCAGTGCCCAAGGGGGTGGCCGAGGGGTCTGTATATGGGACTAGTATGACTGGTAGTAGTAGTACGAGTCCCTTCTCCATTGTAGCTGCATCAGCTCCTGTTCCGTCTTCTTCTTCATCCTCACTTCGTACTGCTCCAACCTCATTTACTGTTTCAGGAAGGACTGCGGAGAGGGTATCTTCAGCTCTTCTCGAATCGCAAACCAATGATGTATCCAATTAGACGGTGTGTACTTGAAACTGCTACCTGAACAATTAAAAATGTAGAGTATGTGAAGTTCTAGAATTCACTATTTATGCTTTGAAATGATACCGACTACAGTCTGTAATTCTGTATGGGGTAGCATATTGTCATCATAGTAGAAGAGGTTCATAATGTGTTATAAGGCAGTTTGAAATGAGAGAATGTTTACCTTCGCATCTATTTTTTTCTTCCCTTCTCTTTAAGCCAGCATTAAATGGGGGTATAGTATACTTCAAAAAATTGGTCAGGACAAGGTCTGTTGTTGCAAGAAGCTGATGATCATGCTTATAAATTATCTTCCCAAAACATTTTAGGACATTGAAAGTGTTTCAGGATGATGTCAAATGAATTTTTTCAGATCCAAAGCGGAGGATCTGAAAAAGTTACCCGTATGCCTGCCTGTGTGATGGAGCTTTCTGCGCGGTCCTGATTGAGAGCTGGTCAGGTCAGTCATGACTTTCAGTACCAGCAAAGTGTTGCCATCCGAAGAATGCAGGGATTGTAATACGACACAAGTATTAGAGACTACCAAGTTCGGTCCATTTTGCTACCAGAAGTTGCAGATGCCATTATCGATCATCACATTGGTCAAGCAACTAGGATCAATAACGGGCTGCTGAATTTGGGTCAAAAGGTTTTTAATATCCTGATCCTAAATCAAGTATATCTCTATTAGTTTCTTTGCGTTGAATTCGGGTCAAGTTGCCTTTTCCTTCCCCCTTTTTGAAGGAACACTGGTTGAGATGCCGATCAGAAGTGGATTGTTTGATTTTTTTATCGTTAGTGATTGTTCTTACTAGGTGCTGCTATTGTAATTTGACTTGATGAACAGAACCATCAAATTAAAACCAATATTAGAACAACTCTAAATCACAACTGATATCATAACTAAAATCCAGACAAAACCAACATGGCACCTTGAAATCTTAACAGCAAGTGAGAGAACATCATGAGAATCATGCTAGTCTTGGCATTTTGAACCAGCAAAAGAACCGAGTATGAGCATGGTGATAAACTCCTAAACTAATGAAGTCCAATTCAATCTTTTTTTTTCAACTGGCATCACTGGTCTTTTTTGCTGTAGCATCCCCTGTTACTTTCATCCATTCTACATTTGGTTCTTTGAACGATTTCTCTCTGTGACGATCCTTCCTCGTTGGTTTTGATACCCGGGAGATAATTGGACAACTCTTCAGTAAAATGGATAACATAGAGCGAACAATGTGGAGAGGAAAAAACAAAGGAAAACATTCACCTAAATTAGCGAATGCACCTTTTTCCGGAGCTTATTCTTTTGGACTTGATTTCCTTTTGATATTCGGAAGATCTGTGATTTAGGTTTTACCTTAATGGTTGGTTTTCATCACCCCAATGTATGTATTAAACGATGACAAAATGAGTTCCAAGTAAAATCCGGGAGTGAGAGGAAATTGCAATGACTAAATTGCACCTAATACAAAGGATAGAGGAGAGTACACCACTTTTTTTTGAAACAAATAGTCCCGTCCTTCTCATTAAATTTGTAATCTATCTACTTTTAACTGATAAATTAATAATACTGCTAGTCTATCTTCTATTACAATTGATGAACTTGATAAACTATAGAACACCATAACTAAAATGAGAAAAATCTATCTGTAACAAGGTGGGACGAACTCTCACATGTCTGGCTCACAGAGAGTGAGTAAAGTGAGCCTCCACTTGAACTCCACACCAACATGGTGTATCTGAGCTTGCTCCACACCAACCTGGCGTATAGAGACTTGAAGACCATAATTTATTAGAGGAGTTGAGCCCGAGTTGCTCCTCGTCAGTCGAACACAACGCCCTAGTTACCTTGGTAGCTGAATGGAAGGTGTAGATCAGGATGAGTGGTCCACTTGTACCGTGATTGCGTCCAACAGTGTCGACCTAATTCCATCAGGCTGATCAACTTGGGTCAGCATCCCGACTCATAGCAATCACAATAACAAACATTAAACTTGACAATTCTCTGTATTTTTGAAAGTCGCTAACCCGAACTAGTATGGAAGTTCTAGAAGAAGAGAAACAGTATAAAGGTGTTTTTTTCATTTTTAGCCAAAAGAGAAATAGTCTAAAGGTGTCTATCTACTCTTTATCCTCAGGAAGGATCGCCAAAAGTATGATATTTGAGTTTGTTTGACTTGGATTTCTCCGAAATCCAACACTTTGGAAAGTAGATTGGAAGCCAACCGAGTTCTACCATTTAAAAAGGTCATTGGAGAATCTAAATTGGAAAAAAATCTCCTAATCTAATGATCTAGAAAAAAAAGGACCAATTTTCGCAAAACACATTCCTTACTACTAAAGAGAATAGCAAAAAAGGAACCTATATTAGACTACACTAAAATTACAAAGTTGAAATCTGAGCAAAGGCACAAAGACACCAGATCCAGGAGAACCGGAGAAAAATCAGCCCAATTAATGTAGGAAAAGCCATCATATGTTCATTTTAGTCCAGTTTGATGATCTGGTTAAGCCATTATAGATCTGAACCCGCCACAGTCCCATTTGGATGGATCTGATTCACGATTGAGTATCATGGTCTGTGACGTTTCTGCCAGTCACCATTAGAGAAAGGATGAAATTTTGTGTTTTGATTTTTTGGGATCCAGGCTGAGCTGTGCGTTACCCCCAACAGTTGTGCTCCACCACCAGCGACCGTGCTCCGCCACCATCAATCGTGCTCCGCCACCAGCGGCCATGCTCTGCTACAAGTGGTTTTGCTCTGCCACCAGGGGCTGCACTCTACCATCAGCGGCCGTTCCCCGACACAAGGGGCCTCCTACGTCACCAGCGGCCTTGCACCGCTTACAATAGCTGTGGAATTTCGTCTACTCCATGTGAAGTTTTCTCCGTTTGATAGCGGACTAGTGCCGCACTTTGGTTATGTCGTCCGGCCAGCTTCTCCGGAAAGTTTAATGACTGGTCACCTCCTTCTTCGGCGCCGGTGTCATCTTCGCAACGGTGATGATGCTATGATTAGGATACTTCTTTGACTTCAAGTCCGATTTTCTGCCCCTTTGTCGGTCGATTTCAGCTCCACTACTAAGCGAGAAGGAAACTACAGCTTGGGGGGGAGGGGGTGCGCTGAACCGCCGGATCTGGCGGCGGCGACCAAAACTAGGGTTTTGTTTGGCTGACTTCGGGGGGAGTTTTCTAAAGAGGGTTTCTAGAGAGATGCTTCTTTTATAATTGAACATAAGGGTGTACAACAACTCAATAAATGGAGAATATGCATAAATATCATGTATGGAAATTATCCTTTTCCTTATGTATCAATAGGTACTATTGAAATTGATTTTCAATCAGTCCCTGAGTACTGATCAAGAACATGTTGGAAGTTATTTCCTCAAAGGACAAGGAAGAGGGTTGTGATGTAAAACTTAATAAACAAGAAATCAAGATGCCACACCAGTATGGATGATGAAAATGGTGATGAAAATAATAAATACCTCATAGTCTGCCAGAAGCCGAGACACTGCATGGTAAGCAGGGTCTTCTGTACTATCAACTACAAAAAGGAACTCCAAAGGACCGCCATAGAGAGATGTAATCTGCATTTAGTCAAGGGTGTGAATAGCGGTTTAGTGAACTACCACACCAAACATGATAGATAACTATTCGGAAAAATCCAGACAATTGTCACAAAAATGTGCTCTGGCAAAAGGTCTTAAGCTTTAATGTCAGGATAAGAAAGGGATTTTTCAGAAACCCAAACTAATTGTTTCATGACCCAACAGTCCCGTTACATTCTGAATATGAGCTACAACAGGAACTGGTGATGTCCACAAAAACTAGCGGATGCCAAACTCAAAGCTCCACTAACTTTTTAGTTGTTTAATGAAAACATCAGTGATATGTAAAAATACCAAAGCAAATGAAATACGAAATATTTGGTAGCACGGCAGATTTTTCTTTACCTGAGTTCTCCAGTTGTGTAGATTATGTTCTCCAAAACCTTTTAAAGGCATTACAACTGTCACTTTTGGCAAATTAACTTGTTTAGAGTGCTCGAGGTCATTTATATCAGGGGAAAGAAATGCAAAGTGATTTCCACTTCTGTCACTACCCCTCAACCGTTTTCTTTCTCTGTTTCTGTAAGAGAAAACAAACTAGTCACTGAAAATATTCACGTTTCGAATGGCTTACTAGGTCAAAAAGTTGCCTTGGATCCATCATCCATGTGCTTTACTGAAATTTTGCTAGATATAGTCCATATCATCAAACGAGTACCTGACATAAGCTGCACCAACCCATCCAAGAGCAAGAGCTAAGCAGATAAAGTAACCCTGCAGCATGCAACGATAGAGGCATCAGAATCAACCAGTGAAGAACAGATGGGATTTTATAAGAACAAATGGGATTTTAAATAGGTATTATTCTGACATCTTCTAGAATCAGAGTCTCAATGAAATGAAGTCGGGGATGATAAGATGT
>JAULKL010000002.1:4089358-4100381 GCA_032355745.1 Rubia rechingeri
AAACTATTGGGAAAGACCGTCTTTCCATATGTTTATTGAAAGACTTGATTTTATTAGAATAATAAAAGGTAAAAGGTTTTAGTTTCAATATTAAAAATTTATTATGCAACGTGTAATAGTTAAAAAGTTTATAACCCGATTCATGCAACCTGAAAATTTTATCTTCAATTTTTTTATTTACATTTTAAACTTTGGTCTTTCCATAGTTTATGGAAATACCGTTTTTCAAGAGACGGACTCTATACATAAATGGTAATTATTAAAAAGAAAAAGTTAAAATCCGATAGTACTAAAACTTCAAAAAACTTATTATTTTTGAGAAAATAAATCTTTTCAGTTAAAAAGGGAAAATCTCATGTTATACCGACTAATGGTTAGACGAATAGTGAAAAACCTCATTTTTATAACTCGTATGGTCAAATCATAATTATTTATGCATTACGACTACCAATAGTTATATCTATCATAAATTATAATTATTTATACAATGTGATATATTTTAAAAGTTTTTTTAAAAAGTTATATGAATTTTATTGCAGTAAATAAAAACATGTAATAAATCATCCCATTAGTTATATCAATCATAAAATAACCCTGTCTAACCGTTAGTCCGTATAAAATAAGACTGTATTTCTTGTTTTAGTAATAAAAAAAATATTAATACGAAAAATATTGTTATCTATATACCATGCTGTATCATAAAAATCAAAATTATAAAATTAACTTTTCCTGTGAAAAATAATTCTTATACTCCGTTAAATACTGCCGTTAAATATAAATATTTCACTGCCGTTAAATACGGAACGATAAGTACAATATACTTTTTAATTCTTTGAAATGTTTCAAATTATATTTTTGAACTACCCAAGTAATCGGTATTGTTCATAGCTCTTAAGAAAATGTAAAGAATTTATAAGTGGCAATTTCTTGGAGTATAAGAACGCTAAAACAGGATATCTCTCCATACCATGCCGCAAGGATTTTATGAATAAACCTACTCATTTCGTCCCAACCATTTCTGTATAATTTTTAGTCAATTTTCTTATATTTGACCGTAAATTTTAATTAATCAGTATATACATACCAATGTCATAATGTGATATTATTGGATTCTCTGCATCATATATATTTTTTGGATATTGAATTTTGATACACCATTAGTATATGTTACTAAAGTTATCGATGGTCAAACATGACCTGTGATATAAAAAGTGCAGAAATGGATGAGATAGATGGAGTAGAAAATTACATAGCAGTAGAATTATTTAATTTTAGTTTCTCAAAATGGGTGGTTCATCAGTGTCCTGCTTGGCTGTACTAAGGTTTGCGTATGAAGGCAACTTCTCAATCTAAGCAATCTGCACATATAATGGATATATTATTATACCTCACCATTTATATAAAATTCCCCTACTATATTCAGAGAGTACAAAGGAAAAAAAACCCAAAGAAAGTAGTATTCTCCCATCTACGAGTAATCTTTTGCAAGCTGATACATAGATTAAAATGCTTGCAGAAATCTCATTTAAATCTCATTCATGCTATCTCTTTCTTGTTCGGTGCACATATACCTTTCAATTTTTTTGAAAGTACACCCAGTTCCTTTCTTAGTTCACACACACACACACATATCCATCAGTTATTCAAAGCGATATTCAGTTATAGGAGTATATGTGCACTTTCAAAAAACATTGGCGTTATATGTACACTTTCAAAAAACTGAGA
Organism: Rubia rechingeri; assembly: GCA_032355745.1. Lineage (NCBI taxonomy): Eukaryota > Viridiplantae > Streptophyta > Magnoliopsida > Gentianales > Rubiaceae > Rubia > Rubia rechingeri. The sequence goes on from JAULKL010000002.1 coordinate 4,091,084, forward strand.
GTATATGTGCAGTAAATAAAGAACTCAGGGGCATGAATGCACTTCACTCTTGTTTCTTTCATAAGAGAGTGAAAAGGTACTGTTACTTTTTTTCCATTGCAAAATAAAAACAGATGATAATTCTACTCCTTTTGTACCAGCTCTATTTTTACTTTTACTTTTTTGACAATTTATTTTCTCTATCAAAGTTTAACTGCATATTTGAAAAGATATATGAACAATAATATTATTGTATATGATATGGTTGAATTCACCTTAACAAGTAGATTTTAGGCATCAACTACGTTGGTAAACATATTAATAGTCAAATATATCTCTTGAAAAACGTGATAATGATTACTGTGCAAATAGAGGTAGGACGAGAGACTACTTGTAGTTTTTATCAGTCCTCAATATTCTTGATGTGTTGACTCTGAAGTTTGATCAGTTCAAAAATTTTATTGTGTGTGCAGATAGGTGCAAGTTAGGGTATGAAGAACAAAACGAATGGTATTTCTTCAGTCACAAAGATCGGAAGTATCCAACTGGAACCCGAACCAACAGAGCCACAAATGGTGGATTCTGGAAGGCGACCGGAAGAGACAAAGCGGTGATATGGAAGGAGAACATAATAGGGATGAGGAAGACGTTAGTGTATTACAAGGGGCGTGCACCCAACGGAAGAAAGAGCGACTGGATTATGCATGAATATCGACTTTAAACTTCTGATCAAGGAATCCCTCAGGCAAGTCCCTCCTCCATCTTCTGCTCAGTCACATATTTCAGCCAAAATAAAAAAATAGAAACTGTTGCTTAAGACAGACGAAAATGGAAAATGGCAACCTTATGTAAAAATGGAGGGAGTAATTGAAACAGTGCATGGAGGACACAAGAGGTGAAAATATGAAAAGAAATAAAGAAGTGAGAGATAAATGAGTAGATAAGAATTTATGGAAGTGTTTTGGAAAATAAAGAAATAAAGAAAGTGATAAGTTAATTGATTTTCAAGATAGCAAGAAAATGCGAAGTTATATGTGCATATAGGGTGTCTGTAGAGCTATAAGTAAAATAAACTTATTTTAAAAGTAAGGGAGACGAATTTCTACTTTGAAAATATTTAGTTTTTTTGAAGTTCACCGAAGACTAAAAAGCTTCTTAGTTTGTAAACCATGTGTTTAAGCCTGTCAAACAAAACCATAGTATTTCCATATCTTTAGTCTTAGTTTTAATCCGTTCAAGTGACGGGAAAAGTGTGGCAGCTATGATTTGGACACTAAATACATGGCAAAGAAAAATTTGAACTGAAAATATAGTCTTTAGTAGAGACAGTATGATGAAGCAAAGGTACTTTGGAAAATTTTGAACTTTCCAAGAAGTAAAGTTTGGTGTTTCTTGCACTTGGTTTTCCCTTTTCTCTTCTAGTCAAAAGAAAGGCCATAAAGCATTTCCATGCATGCGTAAAACACATGAAAAATGAAGCTCACATGCATGTCTCCTTGTATGCTACACCCAAGACTGCAGGCTTAGCACGGTTTATTTCCCGTCTTTCTGTCCTACGACACAAACAACCTTTCACACACACACAACATATACGTAACCTATGTTGATAGGAGTATATAAGATCACGAGTCACATCTACATAGTACCAATTGATTTTATGATATGTGTTTTAATACGGTATCGGAGCCTAAGATTAGGCTCATCAGTCCAATGAATATATATTCTCACTGATAGACCCTCTTTTTGTCCACGTTTGCTCCTGATCGGTCCAGTAAACGTATATTCCCACTCATGGGCCTTCTATCCATATTTGCACCGGATCGGCTTAGTGGACGCATATTTCCACTTATATGCCCATGAACCTCTGTTGTACACATTTGCAAAGATGAATAGTACTACTGCACCCGAGGAAGCGTGTTAAGAGTCCAACATTGATGGTTAACAAAATAATTAATTAATATATAAGATAGTGGATCACTTCTACGTAGTGCCAACCGAAACTTCTATAACATGTTTTTTTATTAAAAAAAAAGATTTAATGCAACATTGACCAATTTCATATATTACAGGAAGAAGGATGGGTTGTTTGCCGAGCTTTCAAGAAGCCATGTCCAAGTCACAAACAAGGTTTCGAAGCATGGAGCAATGGCCATTTCCACGCAAAGGAGAACGAAAACCACCCATCTCCATCCTTCCTTCATCCCCACAACTCCACCAGTACTGCTCTTTCAACCCATTCAATCATGAATTCAGCGAACAACGATGTTAGTAGCAGTACCTTTCTGCAACAAGTTCCTCACAATGCATTGGATAATCATCAAGAAATGATTATATCCAACTGCGCCGCGAATTACAGCAACCAGCTCTTCCAACTTCCACAGCTCGATAGCCCTTCGATGTCCTCAAGTTTGGCTCTAATCAATGAAGAAAGTGAGGATGTGAAGAGCGATGTTTATGTGCAGCAACTTCAGCAGCAAAATGACATGAGTTTTTATGATCCAACTTCTTCGTACCCAATGCAAAATCAGAATCCGGTGATATCCCGTGATGATGAGTTTTTGTTCGAATACTTTACAGACTTGTAGTCAGAAACTAATTCAGAGACTTTAAGAACATGAGTAAAACCCAATTATGTATTTTGTTAAATTTTCTAGGCCTTTTAAGCGATTGTCGGAGTCAGCTGATTCCATGGCGAATTGGAACGTTGTGGGAGGGAGTCTTAACGATATTTGGGACCATGTTAATGTTTTTTTTTAAATATTAATTCTTAGTTTTAGTAAATCTATTATTTTGTTTGTTGCTCATTAGACTGCTCGATACTATAATAAAATATACTTCCTCCGTCCCATTTTAAATTGTCCACTTATTTTTTTAGAACTATTCTCTATTAAAGTTTGACCTCATATTTAAATTGATATATGAGCAACAATATTATTATATGTACGTGGTATTGTTGAATTCGTCGTAACAAATAGTTTCTAAATATCAAAAAAAAATTCCGTTATTATACGTAGGTAAACATATTAATGGTCAAACATGTTTCTTGATTAGCGTAATAATGATTGCTGTGCAATTTAAACTGGGACGGATTGAGTAAACAAGTTTATTTAATATAATATGAGTTGTACATCGTAATTAATGACACATTGATACACTAGTGAGTAGTGAATGATAGTGCAATCACTAGGCATGAGCATGAGTTTAGAACCTGGGCCATACCCATAGGGTCTATACCCATTAGTCTGTTACGAGTCCAAAAAATTTAGACCCATTGGGTTTGGATCTGGGTTCGGGTCCTGATTTTAAAAGATGGGTCTGGATTCGGGTCTAAAATATTAAGACTCATACCAGAACCATGCCCAATACGTAGACTCCCCCCATAACCCTGTAATTTTATTCAAAATTTTAAATTACTTTCATATTCTTTCTATATTTTTATTTTTAATTTAACAAATAATATGCATTGTATATTTTTTCTTGAAGAATTAATTCAGGTGCATGTTGAACTTGAATTATTTGTATTTAACATAATATATATTTACCGAAGAAAAATTAGAATTTGACTCATTTTGGACCCAAGATCCGTTTAAACCCATCGGCTTTGGGTATGAGCCTAAGATTTTCAAACCTTACGGGTACTGGTCAAACTAAATTTTTAGGGTCGGGTCTGGGTCTACCCGACCCATGATCATCCCTAAAAATCACTAGTGTAGGACAGATGCATAGGCACTGGTTGTAGGGTACATAGTCACCAGTATTTGACCCCTTAAAAAATCGGTGCATGGGGGGAGCTGGAGGCAGATTTGGTATACCGGTTATACCAACCGGTGCTGACATAACAAACACCGATATGTGGAATCCGTGCAGCCAATGCCTAACCTGTACACCTATTGAAGAAATGTGAATGCTTTGACCGGTAATATTGATTTCTTGCACCAGTATTTGAGTTATCCAGTTTTATATGGGAACAGAACATCAGGAATGCCTGCAACAGTTGAAGGTTATGTTCCGGTGATGGTTAAATTTCCAGCACCAGTTGATGGTTAAATTCACAGCACCGGTTTTCAGGTTGAAAAAGTAACCGGTGCTAGTTTAAATCCTAGCTATTTGCAATGATTTATTTGAATATGCATGCTCCATTATGAATAGAATTCAGGAAAATATTAGTGATCAAACATTTAGAAGTTATTGTATTTGTTGATTAAATTTAAAACTGAACAATTTGAATGATGATATTAAAGTAAAATGGATTCATTGAATGAAAACAAAATTGTTTGAAAAACGACCAGCCAAAGAAACAAAACAAGTAATATGATAGTGCATGCGATCATTCACTCATCATCCTTCTAAAAAAATCACCGCCATCCAACTATGACATCTATGTTGTCCTGGATCTCTAAGAAAGAGGGATTTTTTTTGGATTAAACCTGAATCTATGCCTTGCACCATCTCTCGGCAACACGTTGCAGGTCATAAGCATGGTATGCTCCGCATCCCTCCCAGAACACCTACGAATGTAACATGTACGACATTAGACAAAAGTAATGAATATGTAGAGAACATGCAAATTTGTTCTGTATGTTAGCTAGCTACCTCAAGGATATTCGTAGAATTTTTCTTGAGCAACAATTCTTCTATGAATAGCATGACATAGTACTCACATTCTCATGATCTGCTCTAATGCCAGTGCTGGGAAAAAACAGAGGATTAGTTAACATGTGTCAATGTAACCATAAAACGATGTTATGTTGCAACATATGGATTGAAGGACTTACATTAATGTTCGCTATTTTCCAGTTGTAATTGGGAGATGGTTCAGTCGTTCTCTTCTCTTTTTGATATTGGTTTGAAACCTACGAAAATAGATAATGGAAATATTAAGAACTTAAATTTCACTAGATGAAATACTTACAATTAAAAGAATTCAAGAATGAGGTTTTGTTGTAAAATACCCGAAAATAACTTGGGTGCATATTTTATGGTGGGGTTAGATTCCTTTGGTCAACGCATCGAGGGTTTAAACATCATCCGTACTAGGATGGATGAAGATAAGGTACAAATGATTGTTGCATTCAAATGAAATAATTTAATGAGTTATAATTCAAGAAAGTGGAGACATGCCATACTTGGAGGAAGTTGTGGCTTACAGTTTGAGGTAGGACACCACTTAGGTGTTGGCCTCATATCCATTCACTGCCTGGAAAATGCTGTTAACCCGACTGTTAATTTCTTGGTCCATGAACTCTCTGGCTAGGCCTCTTGTGCTCAATGTACAAAACTGGATGGGGCCACAGTTATTGTCAAACTTTTGCTCCCATAGGTTGCTGGTAGAATATGAACAATTAATAATCATTAGAAAAATGACACAAAATTCGACAGCAATCTAATATTTTAAACTTACCCTATCCACACATCCACATGTGAATTGGAGATCTAGGTTATGGAATGCAAATTCTCCATTTATTCCTGAAATGGACGAGCTGATCTATGCCTAGCTTATAGTTCCACGTTTGGAAAAATGTGAACGGTCGGAACTGGACAAAATACACTGTGCGGATGACTTTTTTCATTCCCTCACTATCTCGTTGACATTTTCACGCACTCCGCCATCATCAGATAGTCTTGTAGTGGGCGCTTGTTGACAATCTGTGCGACAAAAGTATAATGATTGTTAACAAATTGCTTGTATAATAATAAATATTTCATTGTAAATATGGTTTGTTACCTCTATATCCTTGTCCTTCTTGATAGTTCAAGGAGTTTACCTCTTCAACATCATCCTCTTGGAATTGTGGGTAATCATTGATTGGGTGATATAATAAACACACTCCACATTTCTTCACCTTTTGTATCCTCCCATTCATGAACTCTCGCACCATGGAAGCAATAATTTGGACTTTATTCTCTAGGGGAAGTGGTATTCACCTCATCATTTGCCTTCACTCTTGACCGGATCCCAAATTGGCTTGTCCCATTCGCCATCTCTTCAAAAAGGGCCATAGCATCCTTCGGGCTCTTGTTCTCTATCAATGCATTGCATGTGTCATTGACCATGCACATATCATCATCCGATAATCTCTAAAATAAGTAATAGACTAAATCTCCATCTTTGATTGGATGGTAGGGACAACTCACCAAAAGCCTCCTGAACCTCTCCAAATACTCGTAAAGTGTCTCGTTGGCATGTTGGGAGATGTTCGACATTTGCTTCTTCAAACCGGTGGATTTTGAGGCTCGTAAGAACCTCTCCAAAAACCTTATCTTCATATCTATCCAACTAATGATGCAACTGGAAGGAAGGTAATAGAGCCAATCCTTTGCGGCATCCCGTGGTGAGAATGGAAATAATCTCACATTTTAGTCTTCCTCTGAGACTCCCGGTGGTTTCACCTTTGTGTACACGAGGTGAAACTACGATAAGTGCTTGTTTGAATCCTCTTCGGCTGTCCCATAAAAAGTGGGGAGACATAGTATCATGCCAAATTTTCAACTCACAAGTGACGTTGACGGGAAACAAGGGAAATATGATACATAGGGGTTGATTCTCTAAGTTTGGAGCTATAAAATCCCTTAATGTCCGGTTGTCCCCCACCATCGTATTTTCCTCTTCAAAGATAGAAGGTTCTCCCAGAGCTTCCATGGTTACTATCCTTCTCCTCCTTGGTTACTTGTGTTTTTGGGAAAACAGTGTAATGGTCCTACGTTTTTGGTACGTGTTTGTACCACAAACAAGGGCCAAGATAATACTATGCCTTATAAAAGTAACTAGCAACTAATTACACTAGGTATCTAATAAACACACCTTAGGTCCCTGGCAGCGGTGCCAAAATTTGGCGAGGACCCGAGTTTTGTTGGAAACTCGGGCCCTTGCGACCAAAGATAATATATATATATATATGTTTCTCTATACTTTACTCCTAACTACCAAAAAGTAACTAGTGGTAAATTGGGTGTCGTCCATAGAGACCAAGGGGTTCAAAAGATAAATTCACATAATTCACATACAAGCGTCACCAAGTGTGTGAGTGTGTGTGTCGGGAATGGAGTAAATGGTTTTTTTTGAAATAGTTAAGCTAATAACTAATGATATGAAAATATAACTGTGGAGTAAAGATGATGATAAAGGCATTGAGGGCATTTGCATCACGTATTTGACGTTTAGACTCGATCCTCAATTTCTCTTCACATAATAATTTGATTATTCTATGCCATATCATATGATGTAGAGAGGTTAATTCACTAGCAACTTCCACGATGATTAATATCATGGTTCTGCCTCCTTATCAAAGTCTCACCTCCGCCTATTATAGCTAGAAGGGTGTTAGAACAACTGACCCCCTCTAGCCCTCAATGTCGTGGTTAATGAACCCGACATCATAGAATGAATTAAACACGGGAGTAGCATGACTCAACGGAACCTCCACCGTGAACACCCACTCAACGGTGTATGCTTTTATGACCGAGGGCATTCGTGTCTTATTGATTGCCCTTCTAGAATTTTATCTGGATTAGTTTACTACAAACAGGAGATATGACTTTTGGAACTAGACTACAACCGCAAAAAGGTTTTGTAATGCGTTGATAATATGTGGTTGGATCACTCCGTACTATTCATAACCTATTTTAATTAAGTCATCTATCCTAATTAGATCAAAGAATTAAAAATCATGCACAGTTGTCACTCCTAAACACGACCTTCACATTAACCTTTGACCAAACTTGACTACAAAACAAAATACTCATGGGCTTATTCCTGTGCCTAGTGCTAAATCATGCAATGGAATCAATCAGTTGTACACGCTATTATATAGCATGTATAGTTAAAAGAGTTAAGGCCAATAAACAAGAACAATAATAAGAGCATACTAGGAATCTCTCAAGTCAATAGTTAAAATACGTTCACAAATGATTCCAAGTAGTAATATAATCTAACCTAATCAAACTCATAACATAGATGGTTTTGGAAGCCATAAATGCTATGTAAATTAGATCTGCCTCCTTCTCTTTGTCCAATGGATAAGATAGCTTTTATATAGTGGGAGTAGAGACAAGCCTTTTACACACAGGTCAAAACCCTAGTCAACAGACTGGCACAGATCGTGCCGATGGTTTTTACACGGACCATGCAACTTGCACGGTCCGTTCCCTGGGACCTTGTTTCCACCAAACTGAGCAACACTGACCGTGCAAAATTTCATGATCCGCTCTCTGGGACCTTGTTTTTAGCAAACTAAGAAGCACATGCCATGCAAAATTGAACGGTCAATTCTTTGGGATATGGACCCTGCCTTATGATTTACACTGTACCTTCATTTCTGGGAAACAGATAGACAAAGTTTGTGCCCTATGAAAACTCCTAGCCCCTTTGCTTGCAAATTTGCTCTTTTTGCTTCTTTCTTCTCCCAAACACTTCAATCTTCTACCATTAAATCCAATGGACTTCATATATACTACCAACCTTTCGATTGGCCTTCTATCTACTACCATTCTTGCAAATATCCTTCTTCGATGATAATTTTCAATAAGTTCACAAAAATACAATAGAGTCATAGACCAACTCACAGAGGAAAATTCTATTAAGCCACATATTCTTCACAAGATAGAAAAGTTAACACAAATTACCAAACAAGGTGAATTTAACCCTGTATCATGTAAAATACTCATAAACCAAACTAATACGCAACAAAAGCATACAAAAAGTGGTACTAAATGACCTAAGAAAACATGCAATTACCGTCTCATCAATTATATCCCTTAAAGAATGCCATGATAATCTCCATGTGTTGGTATGCATTGAATACGTATTAGCCGCTTCGACAGGTTGGTACGGGGATCTCGCTGCCCGATCAGCGAGTCGAGGGGTCCAGGGGGCGGAGCGCACCCTGGCCTGGGGGTCTGGGGGCGGAGACTCCCCCGGCCCAACGGTGTTGCATGTCCTCTATTTGGACTGTTATTGGCATTCTGTCTTCTGTTCTGGTTTGGGCCCAAAGCCGTTAGGGTTTAGGTGGAAAGGGCTATATATAGTGTCTCGTCCTTTTATTGTAACTCTAAGAGATAGGATTGGTAGAAAGTAGGAAATCTGTAATTCTGGCATTTTCTCTCTAGTGGAATCTGATCTTGGTCGGCCGTGGATGTAGTCATATGGTGAACCACGTAAATTCTTGGTGTTTTGTCTTTCGCTTTATTTTCTTTGCTTGTTCTTTCTCGTGTATTCCGCACAACAGTATAGGTGCTTGGATTTTGGTGGAGCAGCATGCACTAAATTGAAATACTCCATCTGTTTCTCTATTTGTGTCACCATAGGTATATGTGCTTGGAT
>JAULKL010000002.1:4375476-4385924 GCA_032355745.1 Rubia rechingeri
ATGGTAATATATTTAACCCGACCCATCATAACTCAATAATAAATTACACTATAGTAACCCAACACAATAACCCAACCTGACACGACACAATCAGAGGGTAAAAGGCGACACATTTCAAACCGACACGACAATAACACGAGCCAACACATAAAACAAAATCTACCCGACCTATTTCAACCCGACATGATAACCCGAATTGACACCGCTAATTTGAATGCAACAAAAGGCTACTCCCTCCATTCCAGGGAAATTTACACAATCTTTTTCACTGTCTCTAAAAAAATGTTTGATTGTAAATATATGCAACTACTCAAGTATCGGCCCATAAAAATTGAAAATATATTTTCCTATATCTATATTGAAAATATTGGATACTTAATACGTATGAAACTTTAAATATATGATGATTATAATTATCATCACAGAAATATTATAAAAACTTTCAGAAATAATTCAACAATATTTTTCAAATAAGATAAAGAGAAATAAATATTTCGGCCTACAATTATGATCATAACGACATTGCATTGGTCCATTTGAGCCAAAATATAGAGGAGTAGAAACAAGAAAGGTTTTTAAGGATTTAATTAATCAAACTCCCAAAGCAATATGCAATCTAGCATATCATTGGCACAAAATTACAAAAACAATGTCCAAGTCCGACATAGCGGACAAAATACGGAAACCTCGGCCACAAAATAGCGGTCAAGATCAATTAGCATGCCAAATTTGCAGAAGAATTTGCATTGGATGGTCTACATTTGAATCATTTGGAAAGGACACCAGCAGTCTCACGGCAGTACCTACGACACTTTTCCCAGAGACAGGATTTGTTTACCAATATCATCCCATGATCATTGGGTTCTGAAACCCACTTCTGTTGCTCATATACATGCTGAGTTAAAGAATTTGTTTCGTCCCAGGCAGCCTCAGACTTTCGAGCCAGTGTCTTCTTCCTCTTCATAGTTTCAGGATCCTGTTCATAGAGAGTATCGTAAAACTAAAGATGTGAAGCATCTAGCTCGAGCTCGGAACAAGATCTAGGAATGCCAACACACAACCAAATCCACTAAGCCCCTAAAATTATGCACAGCACTGAAGGGCTAAAAAGCTTCTCATGACACGAAGTTTTACATTCAATACATCAGCCGCACTTTAATTCAAACAGCAGATGGCCTTAATATTCAGTCAGGGTAAACAAAAACTCCTCCATAATACACCTTCTTCAATACCAAAGTAGAGCACACCCTTTGATTGATTTCTATTAGCACCGCATGTTAACATTTAAAGACTGGAAAAATGGTTTAGATACAACTGGATGAGCGAGACTAGGGAATCAAACATCAGGTAGAATGTTTGCCACTTTCAACAATTTAATCCTTTTAAAGCCTCAAAATTATGTAATCTTTATAATATTAGTTAAAACCGTTTGGCTACAACTTTTTCTTTCACCAAGTTTAGAGGGGTCAGATAAAAACCATATCACCTGAAAGGTTTTAAATATAAAGAGCCATCACAGAAAAGAACGTGATGACGTACCTTTTGACGACTGTTTGACGCCTTTTTCCTATCTTTTGCTCTGCATGTAGCACGCTTGATTGATCCCCTTATTATCCATATACCCATTCGGCCACAGTGCAGTTAGCTACATCATAACGAAACTACAAATATGAGATGTATAACAGAACACATGCAGACTTCAGCTTTTGATTCATCATCTTCAGGACAATAGATACAGAATTAGATTTATGAGATATTTCAAAGAATAAACTCTACTGTTGTTGAAACTGGAAGAGTCTTATGGCAGTATTTTTTACATTTCAAATATGATTAGAAGGGCCAAAATTAGACAATCACAAACAAGCAAACGAAAAAATTGATAGGGATGAAAGATATCTAAAAAAGGAAGAGGATAAAAGATAAAGTGACAGAGAAGAACTAGGCACCAACAAATTCTCAAAGTTTCTGGTTGACTAAAATTTTCAAAGCAATTATCACCTCTGCATACAGCTTTCTGACCTGTGGACCAGCATCTTCTTCTAAACCCTGCAACAAGATCCAAAACAACAGCAATTAGTGAACTGCGAGAAAAGTAACAAAATGAAAGAAATTTATTGAAGAAAAAATGGAAACTAAGCAAGAGTTTATGAATTTTTAGATGTGCAAAGCTCATATGTTGACATAAAGATCATAAAGGTCGCATATTTTATCTTCCAGAATATTGTCCATGCTATATTTCCTCTTCAAGGATTCTTTCTCTGCAGCACCTATTTCTTAAAATCATCAGAAGCTCCTGCTTGTTGCTTAAGTGCCTGGAAGAGAAATAGCAGAATTGGGGCCAATCAGAACAGCCTAGAATATTCTAACTCTCCCGTAACAATCAGAATGCAAAATGGTGATATTAATGCAACTCATCTGCCTTCAATGACAGATGAGATGAAGTGCTGATAATACATGAAAGCAGTATCAATGCTCAAGCAAATGTTAATAAGCAATAGCCATTTTTCCAACAACAAAAGAATGGCTAACAAGCCGTAGATAAGTAATTACTCTTGCCTGTTGCAGAACACACAAATTAATCCTTCTATGCACAAAGCATAGGAACATAATGTAGCAAATTACACAGTAGTACAGTACCTTGGATTTCATTAGAGGAATTCTACCATAACCATGTCTCCTGCTTTGCCAACAATCCAGTGTTGACCATAATTTTCAAATTCCTCCGCAGAGCAACCAAATATAAATCATCATTTACAGTTAGGATGGACCAGAATATTGGCCAAGAGCCCCACAACTAACAAATTAGATAATAACCATCACCCGACCGGAAAATTCATGAGCATAAATTCACTTGCTGGACAAAGAATTTACAGAAAAATTAAAACACGATTAAACACTGGAGTACAATTAACGAACATACATGATGAAGCTAATTATAACTATTAAGATGTTTACCATGATTTCTAGAGACAAAATTGCTACTGACTATTTAATGATTTAAAGTTAATAACTTTCTGAAAGTATGACTAGGAAACATAAGTTGCTTAGGTTGATTGAGTATCCCAGTTTACACATATCGTCAATCAAGTACGAACTTGTCTCAAGAATAGATACCTTCAAGGTTCTAAGCTGTACCAAGTGCCCTATAATCCTCATCAAGCGATTAACCAACTCCTTAGTTATCTTTCCATGGCTTGATTGCCGCAAACAAGAAACATGGACCAAAAAATCTATCAAGAATAAATAAAAGAAAATGACAGAATAGAATAGAAGAATAGAATATATCTAAATAAACAAATGGGGTTCTAAATACAAAAATTATGTTGAATACCGCAAATCATCTATCAAGAACAAATAACAGAAAATGTCAGAAATTGATATGAGCATAGAATATATTGAAATAAACAAATGGGTTGCTAAATACAAAAATTATGTCGAATACCGCATATCTGGCAACTTTTGCTTTATTTCCTGAGGTGATCTCCTTTTGATTGCATGGGATGAATTATCAGCATCCTGAACTACTGAACTTGTGGGTCTAGCTGTAGATTTCAGTAAAATAGCGTGTGTAAGAGAATCAACTTTCGCAAAAGCAATTCTTTTAATATTTTCAAGTTCTAAATCTAAAAGTGAGGCTTAACTTACATTCGGTAACTAGCTTCTCCAAGTCATTTATAGCCTTCTCGAGCAATGTACTTCTAGTTCTAGCACTGGCACCTTCTCAGGAATATGGGGGATTCTCTTCAAATGTTCTAAAACCTATTATTAACATGAATCAAATACACTATTATAAATGCAAAACCACTCCTGAAATCACCAATCATATATTAAGAAGTAAAGTGAAAATAAAAATCAACCTTAAACTAACTCACAGGAAAATCACAGGTATGCTTTAAAATAACTCAATTGAATCAAAGAGAACATCTAAAGTCAAAAGTTAACAGACATGCAGAATTGGCATTTACAGGTCCTTATGCAGAGCATCATATGTGGACAGCAACAGGGAGTGCTGAATCTCGGCTTTTCTTTCATACCTATTTCATCCCTCCAATTTCATCCACTAGCCACCGCTCAATCTCTCCAAAACAAAAAATATATAGCTCAAGGAAAGACCCAGAGAAGAGAGTTAAACATAGAAATTGCCAGCCCTTTCAATACATCCATTTGAGGTCTTGATCCGAATCTGTAGCCAAGATTTCAGTTGGGAGAACAGCTTCGGCTGACAATATTAGACTTGAAAAGGCTTCAAACCTAATTTTGTACATGGAAGCGTAAATCTTCCGGTAGATAGACTACACCTATCATTGAGTCAAATGAGTAACAGAAGTTGGACTTCAATTAAATAATGCAATTCAGTGACATTAATATTCCATCTATCCCACTATCGTCCCCTCCAAAACCTCAAAGCCCATTGACGGCCCTGAACATGGTCTATCCACATCAATGTGGTACAAAATTGGGTTATAAGCCCATATACAACAGATTTATGCTACTTCAGCATTTACTCAGAGAACCTACTCTCGTCGTAATGATAAATGGCAAGAGTTATATGCTACATCTGATCATTAAAAGGCCCAACGAATGGACCTGTAGTATCACTGGGCCTTTTGGGAGGAATGGGATAAATAGATAACCTTCAAGACTACCAGGTATCAAATTATATTTGGATTTTAAAAGGTTCGTAAATAAATATGAGTTGAAGTAGAATATTATTAATTATACACCACATCCGCAAATCCTCCATGAGCATATGATAACCGACTAACCGTATCAAGGAGCATCATCAGTTTTAAAATCCACTGTGACCCAATGGCCCAAGGTTCCTCCTTTGGCCTAGGCACAGGAGAAGGGCATTGTGCATAGCCTTCGCCTTACGGTCTTTGCAAAAAGGCTGTTCCTAGTTTCGAACCCACGACCAACCGGTTACAAAGGAGCAACCTTACCATTGCGCAACCTTACCATGGGCCAAGATCCGCCCTAAATCCCACAATTTACAATAGAACATAAAATGTACGATGACCAAAAATAAATAACTAGTACACTCAGACAAAATGTAAAGCATGAGGAAATAAAATATTTATATGTGATCTAATTTTGATGTGAGGTTCAGACTTTAATATTCACCGTTAACTTCTAACACAAAATCCCACATTAAGCCCATCATTACTAAGTGTTATGGTAACTATTTACTAACGCATGGAGAGTTTACAAATTTGATCTTCTGATTTTCTTCTTTTCAACAATACCACATATTTTTATGAAAACCTTTAGGTGAAATCTCAGACATGATCATTTGTACAAACTTGGGCTCGGTGCATGTCCATCAAGGTAAAGTTGGGGAGTTCATAACCTTTTTGGCTGACGAAAAACATGGGAACGTTGAGCAACTAAATTTCCATTTTTTGTAGCCACGCAAGCAAGCCTAAAAGAGCTTAGCAACATTGAGAGGTACTTTTTACCATTTCATAGGGATGGGAATAGTTGAAACCCTGGCTAGAAATAGAAAAGGACAAACATGATTATTCAAATTGGGAGGGGCATGATTGTTATCCTTCAATTCTAATTTTATCCTTCCCCAAATGAATTTAATGATCTGATCATCCAAATGGAAGATATAAAAGCTGAAGCTGCTCATTCCACGACGGACGGCTGGATGTACAAAATGTCGAAAGACTGCTCAACAGACACTGGTCTATAGCTTGTAGGAGAGAGAATGTAGAACAAAAGGTGAAGGTAGCTCGGTTCTTGTACTCTCAACTAGTATCGGCTTAAACTCTCTCTTAGATTTTGACTTGTTCGGGCCAGTGACTTTAAACATGATATGAATGCATATCGCTCTCTCAATAAATGAGTAAATAAATTTCTTTTTTTTTGTTTTCTCCAGAGTTAGCAAATGAATAGTAATTAGAACAGAAATTTACTGTAAGGTAAAAAAATTATCACAAATATGGGAAGGTAAAGCTTAAATATCCAAGCATTAATTGATCGTATAATCAGCTCCAAGTTACACTCCTAGAAAAGAAACCCTTGATGGAAAGGTAAAGTTTAAGCATCCAAGCTTAATTGATCACAAAGAACCAGTTCCAAGTTACAACCTATTAAACAGGGACTTGACGAATAATAAAAATTAAATTCCATGTTCACATTAACCAGTAATGAAATGACTCACCACGTTGGAGGAATTATCAGCAACACCAACAGCTTCTGATTAGTTTGTATGAACAAACTTTTCTCCTCTACTTCTGATTTGAAGCATCAGAGACCTCAGAACCCTCTTTGATTCTGCTGCCGAGACTGTTGACAAGGTGAGTTCCAAGTTTCTTCCGGTCAGAATCCTTCACCGGTAGCATCTCATCACCAGTGGTAACTCCTGATGAGTGCTGTTCTCTGGTTTTGGAATCAGAATGTTTCTTTCCAGAAGTAATTGCAGAAGAGTTTGCTTGGTTATAAAGTTTCCCATCTTCACCATGTACAGCTGGTAGAGCAATAACAATAGACAGGCCAGGTGTATTTTTCTCAACCAATGGAGCAGCCTTTCTGGGCTTCTTTCCTTGTTTTGCATGCTTACTTGGATTTGGATCATTGTCAACACCATCAGAACCTTTTTCAAGATCTTTTCTCTTCAGTTTCTTTGACTGCTCATTTGGCAACGTGCTTGGCTCACTATTAGTACAGAGAATCAGGAAGCGAAATTGTCAATAAAGAAAGTCAAGAGAGCTCTGCCAAGGGCCAGAAATTCTAGAAGATGTATAAAAGATTGATGAATGTAAAGTTGATTATTAGAGTTATATTCTAGCTAGATCCATAAAAAAATGCAGGCAAAATTATTTGACTAAAAGACTGGGAAAGGGCACAAGTTGAGGCAGAATTGGAAAGCAGAAATCTCAGAAACTGCAGAAAATATCCATTAAACAGTATATGAAAAAGACATCTCATGGTAACACAAGTAGTTGTGGATCAAAAGTGATTAATATGTTTATGCACCCGAAGAGAGAACACATTATAGCCCAAAATATACATTATATAAAAAAGTTTCCAAAGTTGACAGATATTTAGAATGAATGCTGACAACACCATTGTCCACTCTGATTTTTTAAGGTTTATTGGTCTCCAACCTCCAATTTTAAAATACAAGTGAATTTAACAAATAATTTGCATCTTGATACCTGAAGAAAGAGTTACCAAGCATGACTAGAACAGTTTACTCATATGGAATCTAATTCTACCAACAAGTGAACGAGTAGATTTAAAGCAGAACAACCTCCACAGCCTTAAAAGGACAAAATGAGCCATGGCATCCACACTCACTCACTCACTTATCAACTCAAACCAAATAAAATTACTAGACTGGAGAGAGCAATTAAGAAATAAAATTACTTACATTCTCTCCAACTTCCCCCTGTTGACAAAATAGCCTTCATGTTTTATAGCTGTATTATCAACCTGAAAATAGTCGTTCTGCCATTGTACCAAACAAAGAAGTTAGAAGATGCACAAAATCTTGAACTTTAACCATCGTCAATTATTATACAGAATCAAATGAATAACGATGACAAAAATTCTTTTCATGAACTAACCAAGTCAGAATCATCAATGAACGAATCCTCAGTGTCATATTCATCACTATCCGGCACCACATCATTAAGATCCTCCTCATCACTGCTAGCTTTCTACAAAATTTCCAAACCAAAAACAAAACAAAAAAGCATGCTTTTGATTTACGAAAAACAGCAAAAACTTCAATCTAGCTGAAGAAACATTTCGGCACATTCAGTCCAATGAATACACAGCTTAATCAAAAACCCTAGAGCCACGAAAGTAAACATACCACATACAGCTGTTCAATGCTCTTAATTACAGTATTCAAAGGATTGGAGAGCGGCTGCACAGCGTCATTCCCAGCATTTTCCCCAACTGGTCCTGGAGCCTGACATTTCCCGACCCAGCAAATTAAACTCACAAATGCAAAACCAAACCCTATACCTCAAAGAGACAGAAAAAAAACAAACAGGAAGTCCACAAAACTCACCCGCGCTTCCAGCGAAGGAATGGTGGCAGCATTACCGGCAGAAGAAGCAGGAGGATTATTGAGGTCAGGAAACTGTCCACCTGCCACCACATTCGGCCTCGAGGCAGAGGAGGCTCCCGCAGCAATCTCGTCAGCGTACTCCCTGAGCAGATTCTTCCACGAAACAATTGTGGTCGCCCCCGGCGTCAAATCTACTTCGAAACAGAAGCTTCCATCAGAATGCATGATCAGCTTCGAGCTGCCTTTCCTTATGCCACCACCACTCGACTCAGCTCCATCACCGCCTGCGGAGGCACCTCCTTCAATCATGGGGATAGCAGAAAACCTGATCCCTCTGAATTTTGCGTGTGTGATTTTTGGGATTAATTGGAAACCCACGACATGAAAAAGAGGGATCTTTTATGCGAGAGAGCAAGACAGTAGAGAGAGAGGACCGAGGGGGCGTACACAAAACAAAAGGTTTCTTTTCGGTATAGGTTTTAATTTATATGATTCACTTTTCTATTGACCCAATTTATTATTATTTTGCTTAATTTAGTTACATTTCCGCCAGCGTGTTAAAAGTAAAATTGGTTTTGCATCCACCAGGGTTTCATTTTAATGATAATCGATTATAGTTATTGAAATAACTAAGTATATGTTCTATAAGTACAACAAAATAAATGGCGAAACACATACTGAAATACACATGTAACTTTTAAAAGTCTAATATTGTTTAGCTTATGAAGTAAGCAACAGCTTTATTTTTTTTATATTTAAAATCATTATTTTCATATATGAAATGATAATGTATCAAAATCTATTTGTTTATATAGTCTTGGCCTTACACATAAAAATTCTTATTTATGTTCTAATGTTTATACCATACCTTCACTTAATAATCAAGAACATAAAATGGGAACTAAGATACATGTACCACTCTCTTATAAATGTAAATGGTACACTAAGCGTTAAACCAAAAATGATATTGAAAATCTTGGCCCATAAATTATAACGGTTTCTCCTTTAACAACTTTGACTGGTTAGTCTAGGCTATTTCAAAAAAATACATCAATATCATTATAATTTATAAATGGACAACTTCACTATCTATATCCATTATAGTGAGCTTTCGAAAATCTTAACCCATAAAGTGTACTGGTTTATCATTTAGCATCTTTGACTGGTCAGGCTAGACTTCCAAAAACAAAATATCATTATCATTATAATTTATGAATAGACAATAACTAAAAATATTAAATCATTCATATTTGACTAGCCATTGACCATTATAGGAAGACAATTACTACTCCCTCCGTCCCACGAAAAATGACATGTTTACTTTTCACGGGGTTCAATGAACATGTTTGATCGTCAATATCTCTAGCTACATACGACAATTTCGCATAAAAATTATTATTTAGAAAATAAACGTTAAGATAAATCTAACAATATCTCACATGATACTTTTTAAATTATATTAATTTATATTTAGGGTCAAAGTTTACCAAGTTTGACTTTAAAAAAATAAACATGTCATTTTTCGTGGGACAGAGGGAGTATATAATTATTATCCTATCGTGACATTCATACACAATTTCATTATCAGTCAACAATAACAATAATGATAGCCACTTCACATGCTAGAAGGGCCAGCATGAGTCAAATGTATTTATGATACAATAAATAACTTTATATGAATGTATGCTTTTATGATTTACATCTACTTTTTTTTATTTGTTTTGGCGCTTATAAATTATGCATTTAAATTCAATAGTAAATATATAAGAATGATATTTTTACCTTACAAAATTGCATATCTATTGTAATTGACGGTAAATTGATAGATAAATAACACATCGTACTTCATAATTATGAAATGAAATTAGGAGAGTGTGAATTCAATATAAAGAAAAAATTAACAAAAGAAAATATTAGTTTTTTTGGAAAATAAGTAGTTGAGAAAATAAATGAAAGGCCAGGGAAATCAAGATGAAGCAATGCAAATTTATTTCATATTGCCAAGACAATCAATGAATAAGATTCATGTGGATGAATTAGATAGAAAATTGGGGAGAATGAGAGGGTGGTAGAATATTAATCAAATCAACAAATTTCCTATGTTAACAACAGTCAGTCAACCTGACTGACAATCAAATTGGGAAATTGATGAAAAAGACAAAAATTAGGACACTAATTAAGAAGACAAAATTAAAGAAACGGCAACCTTGAATCTGTAAACACTGCACGAGATTTCTCATCCAACCACCACTAAGAGTATTATACAAATTACACAAAATTTGAATATTTAACTATACAATTAAAGTAATAATAAAGTTTATGAGCTATTTCTGAATATTAAAAAAGAGTCCGTCTCTTGAAAGACGGTCTTTCCATAAGTCATGGAAAGACCAAGGTTTAAAGTGTAAATTAGAAGAAA